>JSYV01000256.1:0-41133 GCA_000787455.1 Evansstolkia leycettana | reverse complement strand
ATAATAATAATAATAATAATAATAATATCAACGACTTGGAGAATCAGGAAACAAAACTGGCTGGGCATTTGTTTGTTATTTGCGACCCCGGCAGCTTAGGCGAGAGGGGTTGGTTATTATTATTATTATTACTACAACTACTTCTACTAAACGTTACTACGATGTCTCAGGAACAAAGAAAAGAAGCCCACCATCTGGCGGGTCAGCGTTGACTCGACTTTCCAGTAACAAAGAGAACTAAAGCGATAGAGTTTCCCTCCATTGTTTGAATATCCATCCATTGGTGCTTCAGCTAAGAATAGATCTTGTCGTCCATCAGCAGACAAAAAGCACTCGAGAAGAACAATCTCGATTACTGGAGGGATTGGTGTAGATGTCGAACCAGGCCACACGAGGTATTCGTGTGCTCCTACGGAGTACCTAAGCTCATGATTCTTTTGAAGTCACAGAAGCAGTATTAGTATCGCTTTCACCAATAGTTAGTGTGCATGTCTTCAGCCAGTAGTAAGACTTTGAGCGAAAGTCTTCAAACCAAAGAATGCCGTGCCACGTTACTACTCCAAAAAGGGGATTAGGGTGACAAGCCAACAGACAAGCCTGTTTCAGTTTCGTGTTCATCAAACATTCCGATGACTCCGGCTCAATAATGAGAGATGTGTTTGCATTTCGGTGCGGCACACACGTGGCATCATTGTGGCAGGCATTTTGCGTTGGCGAGGAATTCCAAGACACAATGACAGAAGAGATTGCGAGGTGGGAAGATGCAGTATCGTCTTATGAAGAAAGGCAAGTTCCTGGTGATTGCCAAAGTCTAAATCAACGACCATAAATAGGAGACGAGATGATGATTGTCTCATCGGAGAGCCTGCTATGCTGGGTTTCAACGCTGCCATGACCAAGTTGAGGCTAATGAGTATACTGTATTGCCAATTGGAGTAACATTACGGAGTATTTTTTTCCTGCCTTTTCTTGTTCAGAAACTAGGCTGTCGATCTATTCCTTGTAGAATGCAAGTTCGAAAATTGCGCAGTTCTCCCCTTGTGATGTTGAGGCCAACGGCGCGTTATTCCCACGCACTATGGGATAACCACACATGCAGGAACGAGCGCCAAGGTACCCACGAGCCGGGGCGGGAGACGCCGTCAGTCTCGGCCCTTGGTTCATCTGAACTGAGCTGACGTCTCAGGAGACGAATTCCTCTGCAGAATCATGGTTAGTTTGTGGAGATGATTATGAAGAAAATTGCTATGCGCAAGACTATTGCAATTCTTGAATGATAAAGTACGGAGCATGTACTCTGTACTACATACATAACACTATGGCTATGGCCAACAATCCTGGCTCCTGCACAAGGAATTGTTGTTATTATTACTCCATGAGGGCGCCTGCATAGACGCCTGGGAGATCATGAAAGATATGGTCACAGTAATAAAGCATACTGTACAGAGCAGTCATGCAGATGAGAGGACTGAATACTCGACTGAACAGATGTACTGTACATTGTAGAGAAGTGTTACTGTCAATAGTACTGTACCTGTACTTCAGATGTTTGATACAGACTTCTCTAATCTTGCTTTGCATGAGAATAATAATAACAAACTTGTTAGACTAATTTAAATGATGTCGGATACAACTGCTTGGCCTGGTGCGTGGCTGTATCAATAGCACGGAGGTACTCCGTACTTACAGAGTACTCCATGCCTAGGGACTCCCGTACTGCTGCTTTAGTACTACTCCGTACCAAGTACTAGTACCTCTTAGGTACTCCGTACTCGTCTGAGCATTGTGGCACAGCCCTAACGTTCAGGAGCAAATGAACAGGCTAATCACCTGCCGTCGCCCCCATCCCTTCACCACTCCGTCCCCTCTCTCTTCCTCCCTGCGTCCACTTCGCTCGTTTCTCTTACTCCTCTTCTTTCTTCTGCTTGTTCGTTTGTCTTGTGCTTCGCCATTGCCGGTGCTGTCGTTGACGTAGCCATTACTCTTCTACGTCAATGACCCGTTGGGAATCTTGACAACTTTTGCCCTGCGCTTGCTCTCCTTGCATTAGGTACCCACGGTCGCGCATCTTACAGATTGGCTCGCCTTACCTGAGACAACAACAAAATTCGGTCCTGTTAAAGACCTCGTCGTTCGCTCCTTACAGCATCACCCACGCTCATTTCCACATATCGGGGAATTTTGGACTCACATCTAAAGCCCCCCCTTCCACTCGTTTACTTTGTTCATTTAGCGCGTGAAAGAATCGATCTCCGTGTCCAATCGGGCCTACGTCGCGTTCGTTTCACTCGTTACGAAACCAGATCTAGGAATCGGTTGCCCGTCGAGACGCTTCGAAAGCCAGGATCCAGTCATCTAGGAGACCTGGCTAGCAAAGACACCTCTGTTTGCGGGTCATAAGAGAGGATAGTATCGTTGGAAGAGTCGCGACTGTGTCCTGGCTCCTCTATCAGAGAAGAAAAAGACGGGAACTTGGTGTTGGCAATCGGTCTCCAGGACGCCAGTGCCTCCAAACTGTCAATTGGGCTTTCTAAGCTGCGCCAACCTTCTGTCGTTCAACCTGTGGGAGAGTTGAGCCTCAACTTGCCTGGAGACGATAAGAAGAATCGGATCATAGTTTGACCCGAGTGACGAGATTCGTTCGACTCAATTCGTCCATCAATCTTGGATTCTGCATCAATTCCACAGATCGAGTGCTGAACATACCGCAGCTTTGCATCTCTGTTCCGAATTGAGCTGCGGCTCTGTCCATTCTTTTCTTCAGATATCTCACAGCGTTGCATTTTTGTTCTGACCGGCCATTGCCATCCGACGTTCTTTTCAATACTAGCGAGGTTGGTTCCATTGTTGGATTCCGCCAGCAACAGTACGTTTATGTGACCAATGCAAGACAAGGCTCCGACGACTGACTTAGGAGAAACAGCAAATTTCCACCAAGAGTATTCTTGCAGCACAAATTCGATTCTAACCCGCCAATATGGTGTCCCCAGCTCTGTCCGTTCTGACAGCTTTTCTGTCGCTGGGGGGCGTTAATTTGGTTGCAGCAGCCCAGGAAGCACCAAACACGCAATTAGCGAAACCCCGTTATTACTTTCCCCGAGAGATAACGAGACGGATATACACCAACTCGACAACCGTCGCCCCGAAAAGCTCGACTTCGGCGTCCGATTCCTCGAGCTTGACAACTAGGTCGGAGAATCCTTTGGAATCCTTCATAAATAGTCTTTTCGGCCAAGGCGTCTCTGTCTCAACTTCAAATGTTTCCACTTCAACTGTTCCCGCTTCAACTTCCGAACCGTCTGTCGTTGTTATTCCGGTTTTCGTCTCTGTGGATTCGAATGGAGTGACACATACAATTACCGGTACCCCAGCTGCTGCTGCTCCAACCGCAGCTACCGGCCCGGCAACTTCAACGTCGGATTCTCAGGTGGGAACGACCGGTGGGTTACCAGCCACCATTGTGCAGCCTACCACAGCTTCTACGTCAAGCAGCGGTAATATCATTGATACCGCCGCGTCCGCATTGGGAGGCCTCCTTGGGGACTCGACCACTACGGCGCCAACGGCAACGGCAACGGCAACATCTGCGCAGTCGGACGGTATCACTATTGGTCTCTCCACAGTTATCTCGTCTGCAACAGAACCGACTACCACTTCGTCATCCGGTGGCCTTCTCGGAGTTGTGTCGTCTGTTGTCTCTGATATCCTTCCTACTGAGTCGACGACTTCGCAGTTACCGCTCTCGTCGGCAGTCTCAACCGCCAGTAACGCTGCTAACTCCACTACCGATACGCCTAGTATCTTGCCCTCGATTTCCGTCAGCATTCCACTGTCGATGCCTGCTGTTTCGCCCACTGCGTCTAGCACTCCCATCCTAGGTTCGTCAGGGAACTCAAGCATCCCTACTCTCGGGCCATCTGGTTCTTCTGTGGTCCCCATTACCGGAACGTCCACCACGGGATCAGCGACTTTAATCAGTCCCAGCGTTCCGACAGCTACTACTAATGTTACTTCTCCCTCTGGAACCCCGACTGCTTCTACCAGCGAGACGACCAGCCATTTGCACGTGTCACCGTCGGCGACCGCTGTCCAGACAACGGCTCCCACAACCACGCAGG
Organism: Evansstolkia leycettana; assembly: GCA_000787455.1. Taxonomy (NCBI): domain Eukaryota; kingdom Fungi; phylum Ascomycota; class Eurotiomycetes; order Eurotiales; family Aspergillaceae; genus Evansstolkia; species Evansstolkia leycettana. The sequence goes on along the minus strand of JSYV01000256.1, from coordinate 37,015 downwards.
CAAGCACCACCACACACCACCCGACGCAGACGACATCGGTTCCGCCAGAGTCCACCAACACCGATAACAACTTTGTGCCTTCGAGCATTCTGGTCGAGCCCTCGACTACCGCGACAGCGACAACGTCTTCTTCAACATCCACGGATACCAGCACGTCTACGCAGCTTCCTGGTATGATCGCTCCTGCCGGCGGAACTCCATCCGCTCCTGCTGGTTCGACTTTGATCCAGCTGGGTTTCAATGGCAAGTTGAGGTATAGCTTTGTGGCAACCAACCCCCTGTCTTCATCGCAGATCTTCCTCTACGTGCCCATGGGCCTTGAGTATGCGCTGCAGATTCTTAGCGACGAGGTGACCATGTCCGGCATCCAGCCATACGACAACTCTAAGAGCACTGGTTACGTTGCCACGGTCGCACAGGCGTACATTCCTTCAGACTCGGTCAACACTCTGGCTCAGATGCTTCACAACCCCAACTCCAGGCTTTACGATCAACCGAATGCCTCTGTTCGCACGCTGATGTCCCTACTTGACCCTACCATCCCTCTCGTTGTAGGAGACTCCAGCTCTTCATCCGCTGGCAACAATTTGGCTAACAGCGGTGGGTCTGGTGGAAGCGGCAGCGGTACTGGAAACAACGGCGGCAACGGCGGTGGGAGCTTTGGAGACGATGCTGGAGCCAGCAGCAGCTCTTCGACCCGCCCAAGTTCTGTCGGTATTGGCGTCGGTGTAGTTGCTGGCGCAGCCGCATACGGTGCTGGTATGTTCTGGGTTGCTCGTCGCTACAGGAAGAAGCGCCAGCTTCATCGACGAACCAGCTCTACTGTCGACCAAATGAGCGAAGCTCCTCAATCGGGCTCTCTGTTCGTGACCGGTGGTCGCATCTCTCACAACAGCCATAACAGCCGAAGGAGCACCCGGACTCAAATGATTAGCGCCCCAGTGATGGCAGAGAACTCGCTAGGTTGGAACTAAGCTCTGTACCGATATGGAAACCGCCGAAGAAAAAAAGTCGATCCAGAACCAAAAGGGTACATTATGCTGTTTAGTCTTCTCCCAGCTGATCCAGCCGTCTCTGGTTGGCGACAAAGAGATGGATCGGAGATGAGCAATGTACAGACATGGCAACACAGGTTGAAAGCGATACGGACGTTTTTGGCTGTCCTCATCTCTGGTGCATGTGTGACGCGGTCTCGTTGATATTTTTTTTCTGGTTATTTCTATTACACTTGTATTCATCGTCACCTTCTCATTGCCTTTTATGGCACCTTTTACTATTTATTTTCCGTCGAATTGGTTTTTTCAAATTTATTCCCCATATGTTCTCTGACCTTCGCCCTCTCTTTTTTGTGGTGAAAAGAACCGCCAGAACTAGCTTGATTGACTATCTAGATCCGACCCTATCTCTTGGGACTGTACCTTCGAGCGCTCTGATGTTTGGGTGGTAGGCAGGTGTCTTTTTGATGAATGATGCCGTGGAATACTACTCCTTTTGCCATTTCAACACTAGTCTATATGTTTCTCCTTTATGTACAGATGTATAGTGTCCCTAGAGAATCAGTACAGCGTTTTCCATTTCTCACATTGGATTCAACATTCTTGTATAAGGAAGGGATTATCTTCACCTAGTATTGTGGCCTGTTGCCCTGGTAAACAATAGTATCCCGGCTCTCAAATATGGAGATTTTTTATACTCCCACTCAACAAAAGAATGCATGCATGTTAGCCGCTAATCTCGTAGAGACGCAGGAGAGGATTCCCTGTGCCCGATTCTGAATCGTGAAGACATATCTATACAGAGTAGGTGTCATGGTCATTTGCAGGCAGCTCATCCGAATGGATTACGAGACGAGATTATGGTCGTTTTTTGCGCACCTCCTTCCTAGCCATGCGATTAGAACACGTTGGCAACTGGCAATTTGGCAGATACACAATGTATATATATATGTCACGTCAGGCTTCTACTTTTGTCGTTAATGAGGACCATTGGCGTGTTTTGAATGCTATCTACAGGTTATGTATGAAAAATTGCTGTTGAGTCACCGATCCATACAATGAAATGAAGAAAGGGCTATATATATAGGCAAGTGTTCTTGATACTGGGTAACGTTTTCTTTATCCTTGCAGGTATCCAGACATGGATAATCATTATTTTATGACAAAAGAGAGGTAAAGGTAGTATATACTATGTATATAGTATGGCTTTGATGATCCTCCAGGGCTGGGATTCCCACATCAAGTTCATACCTGGGTTTGTACATGGCTCCAAGCAAACGTTTCCAATTTCGACAAGGACCAAGACCGAGACCGAGATGATCCAGTTCTTTGCGCTCATCCCCTGAAAGAAGTGTCTTGCCCTTATTCTCTGAATGCTCGCAATTTGGACGCCTCCAATACACATGGGTGTCCGTGTTGGTTTGTATGTAAATACCCTTATCCGTGAGAAAAGTAGAAGGGGAGAATATATGTATATACAAGTGTTGGATGAGGCGGGAGACGAAGCAAAGAAAGCAAAAAGGATGGGATGAGAAGAGAAGGGATTCAATCACTCCGTTTTACTCTTTCTCGAATCCGAACTCGACCCTCCAAACCAGCCGAAGAGCCCGTCTTTGCCCTGCTCTTGCCTCTCTCGTTTGCGCTGTTCGCGCTCCCGCTGCTTTTCTTCCTTGTATTCCTCCCATGAGATATTTGCAGACGACCGAAGCTTCTGAGTTTCCACTTCAGCCTCGCGGAATGCTCGTGAGCCCTGTTCCTTCAACTTTTGCGTGAGAGATTTGGAATCCTTGCTTTCTCCGGCTGCCTTGTGGGGTATGGGCAAGGGCCGGACTTCGTCCTCGCCGCCGTAGGCGCGAATAGCGGTACGGAAGGCCCATTCGACGGCTTCTTCGACGGGCTCGTCGAAAAGGTATGGTAGGAAGGGGACGACGGAGAGGCCGAGCTAATTAATTGGACGAGTTAGCCGGCTGGAATGATGGAAATTGACAGGTGATGTTGCATTGAAGGAAAGAACAGGCTACTCACCCCAATTGGAGCCCAGGTCCGCATCAAAGTACTCTTCGAATTCTTCAACATCCGTCCCGAATACTTGACAACGCTGTGGATCGTGAACGCCGGAAGACCCATACTAGCAATACTCTGGAAGACTGCCCGCTGGGCCATCACCATGCGGTAATCCTCGATTAGAGGAATGCGCATTGTCGGCCATGGGGTCAGTTCTGATTGCCCCGTCTGCGCTGACGACTCGTTGGGTGACGTCAACGATCCCGCGGTATTGCCCGTCATCATCCCCTTGGGGACATGTGTATGCGACGGGTCGCTGGCATCCTTGTAAGCTTCGCACGGCGGCGCGAGCACCCGGCGGTTGCGCAAGTATGCCTTGTAGCCTTCATGGGCGACATCGCCGATGAGATATGTCCAGGAGATACCGTATGCGGTGCGGACTAGCCATGGGTGCGCGACGGGCCGGAAGGACTCGCCAATATCCGAGGTGTAGGCGACGTAGCGGTGGGCGGATAGAAGAATGGTGCGCACTCGGTTGGCGTAGGCGGCATATCTGTAGTTGGTCTCTGTGGAATCTACAGAGCTGCCAGGATCAATTGGATTAGCATTGGAAGTCATGGTCATGGCTTGTCGCTCAATCCAATAAAAATGTCTCACTATCTCACGAAGCGGATATGCAGACACACTGAGGGATTTGGAAGAAATTCGGATGACATCAAAAGTGAGAGTGTGGAGAACGCTAGGCAGGCGCAATGCCTCAGGCACGCGACCCTTGTCGCCGCGGGAAGACACAGCTCGCAGATTCTCATGTAGGAAGAAAGCAATCCTCAAGAGATAAACAGAGTAACCTACTAGGAGGAATATACGTCGTCAAAGAAGTTGTCATCGCGATCAACGAGCTTCTGCAGTTCGTGGGGAAGCTCCTCGCGGGGAAGTGGTTGTTGATCCCAGTCAGGAGGGATCTCCAGACGAGCTTCGTCCTGAGACTTCTTGCCCCAGATCATGGTGGGAAAAATATGTCACTAGAGAATCTGGAGGAGCAACGATGGATGTGTCTCTGCCTAGAATTTGAATCGATCAAAAGCGCCCCCAGGAGAGCAAATGTGGTGATGTAAATGGCTGGGCAGAGAAGGATGCTACCCGATACCAGCCGCCCTCGATGCTTTCGACGAGATCGAAGGGACAACTACAAGAATGGAAGCAGGGAAGAAGATGAAGAAATAAGGAGATGCGACCAGAGGCCTGGAACTCATCATCGGTACTTTTCTTAATGACGACGGATAAATGTACTTGACTACCACCACACGCGGCCATCCGAGGTGCGAAAGGAGAATCCGAAGCAGGCGTGTGGTACGGAGTAATTCGTACAACCCAGCCATGGACGTGAACTGTCCCGCGATATCCTTCCTGCTGGCATAACCTATTTTTCCGAGATTCGCGAAGCATCCATCTTTGATCTTTCCTTCAATTCTGGCGCACGACATCTGGAGCTTGACGACGACTGTTGTATCCCATCCAGTCTACAGGGTTGATCATGTCTCTCTCTCTCTCTTTTTTCCGAGATGTTCCGCTGCTCTTCGGACTGTCTCGGACGGTCGCGGGGCGTCACGTGCCTCACTCAGCATGCTATTAGTCTAGCCTCATACGGACTAGTGCCAGCGGAAGGACGCTCCTTCGATGTTCATCGCCATCGTTGTTGAATCCCTTTGTGACGCTCCCAGTATCGCCTCTACCATTGTTCCAGACGCTGCTTTTCCGCCGTGTTTCCACTTCGTCTTATCTATCACAATGGTTGTCTACTACCAGGTCGCCGGCAGGAAGGTCGGCTCTCACGTCGTACGTCCCCGCGATAGCCATTGGCCACTGCCACACTGATCCCCTGCGGACTCAACGGTTCACTATCATCAATTCCACGCATCAGGGCTGTTCGCTAATTATAATATCTCTCATGATATAGCTCGCGATGGCCACCCTCGGCTCCCTCTTCGGTGGCTCTTGGCTCGCCCTGCGCGGCGGTGATAAGAAGAAGGAGCAGGGCCCTCCGATTGTTGCCTCTTCCAAGGATGAGGAGCAGTTCATCCAGTACGTTAATTGCCTCCTGCCTACAGGACTCATGGTGCTTGAGCGATGAGACAGGCTCCAGCGCTTCCATCATTGAATGGACTGGAAACCCGGGAGTTGTGAGGAATGTGCTGACCAGTTTCTCCTACGTCGTACAGAGAATTCTTGAAGAACGTGGACGCGGAAGAGAAGAAGGCCAAACACTAAGACGTTCGCCTTCTTGACGATGAAAAAAATGAGTGTAGGATGCATTGGTCGGATTCCCCCGTGGACATTCCGCGATCTCGGATTCGCAATACGCAATTTGTCTTCGGCACAATTACGGACTCGTGGATCTGGTTCGGTGGTTTCGATAACGAGCTATTCATCAACTCCACGGTAAAGCAGTCGTCGGACCAGCTTGGGCCGGGGTGTGTCATCTTGTACATATAGAGGTATACACCGCATAGAATCGTCGTTTTATGCTTTTCAAATGTGCCGTTTTGGTCCCTGTCGACTGTTCTGCATGGGATTTGCTATGGTCGCTAGATCTGCGCGGAATACTCCTTGCTGGTGTCTTGCTGTACACAGGAACGTCGCTTTCGTGGGCAGAGTCTCCTCCAGCACAACCAGGAGAATCGAACGCCGCATCTTATCTCATAGCTTATCCGTCCATACATGTATTCATTGTTGCCGGTCATTGATATTTAGAATTGCGATAGGGAGTCTACGACATTCAGTCTATGTAAAAAGCCCAGTTGATGACGGTTAAATATCGGAACTGCTGGCAACCTAAGAGTTCTAATATTAGCCAAATCTAGCTTCAATTTATGTCTGCCATAATCGAAACAGAACAGACGATTGTACATTGGAAGCATATGGCTGCCAATTGTACCTACCTGGTGTTCATATCGAGGTCCGTGTTGTGTGGGTTGGCATCTCACAAATCTTATCTCCGATGCTCTCCAAGCTTCAGCCTCAGCTCCAACTACCTACTGTAATAGTTTCTGGGCTTGTTCTTCGCGACATCCATGATTTTTGTCCCCTATCGGATGAAAAATATGAAACTCGCGCCGACCTGAAATCTTTCACGACTCTTCTTCTCTCAACTCATTCATCGTAAATCCCCTCCTTCCCCTTTGTTCAACCATGAAACCGCTTCCTTTCCCTTTCCCTCTCAACATCGGCACCGACATCGTCCACCTCCCACGCATTACTCGTCTCATTGCCCGTCGAGGCGGATACCACGACCGGTTCACCCGACGAATTCTCTGCGAACAGGAACAGCACGACTTTCGCACTCGCTTCAACCTTCAGCCGGACTCATCCTCGCACCAGACGATTGCGGTGTCCACGGAGATGGCTCGCTGGCTAGCCGGCCGATTCGCAGCGAAAGAAGCAGCGCGGAAAGCTGCCCCGGCCGGCGCAGCGTCTATCGGGTGGAAGGATGTCATGGTGCGCGTTCCAGAGGGATCGGACGAGTCGCGCGCAGGTTCGAGAAGGCCGGAGATTGTCTACCTGGATAATAATAATGGTGGGAGGGTAGGGAAGTTGTCCATCTCGCATGATGGAGAGTATGTGGTTGCTACCGTTCTGGCTGCGGGTTGAAAAATCCGGGTTATAGGCCATTTCGGCGATGCGAGGTCAAGTGTTGGGGCAAATGGGCAGCATGGATGAATGCGTTTCTTGCAGTAACTCATCAAGTGCCGTCCCATTTGTGTCCTGTACATCGTTATGGAAGAGGGCTATGATGAAGCCCTGACTCCCATTCTCTCGGTTCATCGATCCATCCGTTGGAGGCAAGCTCGTTTGTTGACCGGCCTCGAGAGTTCTACGGCTGAACTATAACGGTATTCAGGAGAATGTACCTGGTGCCCGTCGAGCGATAGGTTCCGGAGGGCGATCTCTACAGAATCGCAGAGAGGATGATAGAGTCTTAAGTCATTGACCTTGGCGTCATCGATCCGGTTGGCGATTGAACGAGACAAGCCATCAGGACTTGAGGGATCAACATCCACACATTGAGGCCCTTCCGAAGATGGTCTGCGCAGAGGAATTACATTTACGTGCACTAGTGCAATGCAGCAGCCAAATGAGAGTGCGTCAAATCAACACTATTCAGGGAGGATCTCACTCATTCCCGTAGAACTGGAGCTCATAATCGACTAGATAGCATCAGTCGACAAGGTCGCTAAGGCTTGTAAATCTATTTTGGGGCTTTGGCTCAAGCTGCTGTTCTGTCCGTCTCTCGTTGTCAGTAAAGATCAATCCAGGCAGATCTTTATTGTCTTATATTAAATGAGAGTGATATGGGCACACCAAGGAAGATACAATAACCATAAATCCGAAATCGGTCTACGTGTCTCCTTTATAGAGCATGTTGATGTCCATTTCCTACCAAATAGCTCCAAATATCAATCGTGTAGTCCGTTGCAAGCTGCAATCGCCCACGCTTGGCGGATCCGTCGAATGGGAAAATTCCATCCACGCATGCCCTTATCGGAGTCATCGCCATTCAAAACATCCACTCCAGCCCTCATATCCCTTGCCTTTTATTATAAATAGTTTGGCTTCATTCTTATTGTGTCGCTCCTTCATACTCGCTATAGTGTTAGTCGTATCGTCGATCTTTCCTTTGACTAGGTCAATTGCATTAGCTGTCGCACCCTTTCTCGCTCTGCTACAAGTAAGTTTGAAGATGGTCTAGTCTATCCAATCCACACTGATGGATCATTCTTTCTATGATTGATTTCATGATATCTCAATTGAACGATTATACGTTCTTCTATTACTTGCAACTTCAATCAATCGGATTCCCACTATCACTCATCGACTGCTGACTTTACTCTCAGATTGCTGATCACCTATTCAAAATACCTGTGCTGTTCATCAACTACCACTTTTACACGCGCGGAATCGTCAAAATGCCTTTCTCGCATCATAGTCACTCGGGCCAGTTCTGCCCGGGCCATGCCAAAAACTCGCTCGAGGAAGTAATCCAGACTGCCATCGCGAAGAAAATGCAGGTCTTCTGCCTCTCAGAGCACATGCCACGCGGCCAGGAAGATTTATATCCAGAAGAAGTATATCTTATCCATCCCGACTTACCATGGGACCAGTAACAAGCCGCTGACATGTGATTCTGCAGATTGAGGCCGGGAATACAGAGGCCAGCTTGGTCGAGAACGAGGCTGCCTATTTCCACGAAGCAGTGCGGCTCCGAGACAAGTACGCGGACCAGATTAAGATTCTCGTCGGATTTGAAATCGACTGGATCCGTCCGGAATCCTTGGGTCTGATCGAGACATCGCTGGCGCTATTTCCCTTCGAGTTCTTTGTCGGATCGGTCCACCATATGCATACCATCCCGATCGACTACGACCGCGAGATGTATGTCAAGGCTCGGGACGTAGCGGGCGGAACCGACGAGCGGCTTTTCGAAGACTACTTCGATGCGCAGCTCGATATGCTCCGGAAACTGAAGCCGTTGGTGGTGGGGCATTTTGATCTGATTCGGTTGAAGAGTGATGATCCCGAGAGAACTTTCACCCAGTGGCCTGGGGTGTGGCGGAGGATTCTGCGGAATCTAGATTTCATCGTCGAGTACGGAGGCATGATCGAGCTTAATTCGGCTGCTTTGCGCAAAGGCATGAGCGAGCCGTACCCGAAAGCTGAGATATGCAAGGTAGAGTGACGTTCGCATTCCGAGACTCTAATTAGAGATCTCGTTGGGCGTGTCTGACTCATTTACATTATATGCAGGAATTTCTGGCACGAGGGGGACGCTTTTGTTTGTCCGATGACAGCCACGGGGTGGATCAGGTCGGACTGAATTTCCATCGGGTCCTGTCCTTCATTGATACCGTTGGCATCTCCACGCTGCATTACCTGCAGCTGGCGGATGCATCCTCCACGAGTTCTGTGATCGATCCGCGGTATCCCCGGACGCAGATAAGTTCGATCCGCGTTGGTGAGATGAAGAAGCTACCGTTCTTCGCGGCCTAGGTTGGGAAAAGACACCGAACCCGACATTGGTCTGCGGGGAAATGGCCAATTTCAATAACTGTATAACCAGCTACGGCGTTATCAGCTCACCAAATGGGCCACTCTCGAGGCAAGAGGATCAAGGACGGCATCAACTTGGGCTGATGGCTTCATTCTCGCGCTGCGAGCTAAAAAGAACCCTTGGTGCCAGTCCTGTCTGCAAGCAAGATACGCCGTTGGACCTTCCCAGAACATTTTAGTCGACTGTAGATATGGATTGGGGACTCTTCATGTCTCAGAGGACGGCATACTGACAAGCGAGCATGAGGCCAAGTGTATCATTCCTTCATAGAGCATAGAGTAGGACAAACATGCATTATCATACAATGAACAGATTGTAGGTTACATGTACATACAGTCACTATGTCTAATGATTCATGCATGAATTATTTCCATAATTAGAAGGAAAGTCCTGATAGATGACTCATTCTCATAATAATAAACTCAGGCTTGCAGCGCTCTAATGCAGCTCACTCATCACTTACATTACGGCCCTTCATTTTGCAGGGGACATTTGCTAAAATTTAGGGATAAGACCTGAGAATCTCACTCAGCACAAAAACTAATTATCTATTCCCATCTTAGATCACAGCTGGGTGCTCCATTCAAGCCAAGTGCTTCTTACCCCTGCAAAATCGAAGGATCTGAGACCAGCGGTCCAGTCAATCCCTGCTCCTCCAGTCTTTGCTACAGTCAGTATCCGAGTTCTTTTTTCAAGCCAGGATCGAAAGGTCTAGAACAGATCTGAGTTGCACTGGGCCAAGGACATTGCACATGGGATGATGCTGCATGCTGTGTGACTTGCTTTGAACGTGTCTGAGCACTTACTTGTAGCCTACTAGGGCCTTAGTCGAGAATGTTTGCTATGTTTCCACACGATGCGCAATTGCCGGCATTACGGGCTCAGCATGGCTTGCTGGAGAAGGTCATCCTAATCAATTCGACAAGAAATCAGTTCTATGAAGTCAATAAATTCTCGAAATCGCTGATTCGTCTTCGTAGTCTATGTAGTATGAGCTCAGAGAGGTCATACCCTTGTCTTATCGTTTTTGTATACAAGAAAGAGTATATATAGAAATGGGGGGAAAAAGAAACCCCGCCAGATACTCAAATTGAGACAGCCCCAGCTCTCCAACGGGACAAAACGGCCATCCACAAGAGCACAATATATTCATTCTTCAATTGATTGATTATGTTTTGAGCTTGGGAAGAGGCCTGACCGTCGACCATTCTGGATCGCTTTGCACAGTACAGTATCTTCTTATCTTACTGTAGGTGTTCTTGTTGATTGACGGGTTCGAAAGTTTCCCTGGCGAAAGGAAAAAGAGTGTCTAAGAAACACACCGTCCCTTCAATCTTATGTTCCCCGTCAACGCTAATCCAGTAGATCAACCAGACTTGCCGCACTTGCATTCGATATCCGCCTTCCGCGGGCACTGGTGGATGAGTCTGTTGCAGAGACATCCTTGTCCTGGACCGCCGTGGAGGACGATCTCCTGGATCGTATGGACTGAACCGGAACCAGACTCGTCCATCTAGCATCATGGTGGAGTATCCGAGGCGCTGTTAGATTTTCGTAGCGCTGTGAAATGCAGAACCGCGAGTTCCACCGACACGGGAGGAAAAGACAAGCAGCGCAGTTTGGAGCAGCGGATTCGTCATCTGGCGGTAAGGTAAGCCTGGGACTGGACTGGATCTTGCTGATCTCATAGGGCAGATGTCAATCTGATTAATCGAAGAGAGAAGTTAACATTCGTTCCGGATCTTGGATCATTTATTTCATCACTACTCCGTACATACCAGAGTCCCTCCCCCCCACTTGTTGAGCTAGGACAGAAAGAAAGTGTTCTTCTCGATTTGATTTGATTTGATTTAACCTTTCCGCAGCCCCTCGTTTTCGTCCCAGAACAGCCTTCTCCAACTTATCTCTCAACTTTCTCTTGTCATATCACTCTCAAGACTACATTCTCCTCGTTCTACGCATCGCTCTGCAGCTTCAGACAGAATGGGCGTCACAAAGAAGACCCTCCAGCCCGGCAATGGCCAGGACTTCCCCAAGAACGGCGACAGAGTCACCATGCACTACCGGGGCTGCCTTTACGATGAATCCAAACCCGAGAACATGGGCACCGAGTATGGCTCTTTCCTGGGGGCAGCGCTACATGTATCGAGAAATAAACAGTTCGCTGATCGTTGGCCCGCACGCTCTTGCTTCCAGATTCGATAGCTCCACCAAGCCCGGCAGAAGTCCTTTCGTGACCCCGATTGGTGTTGGACGGGTCATCAGAGGTACGTCTGGGAGGATGATCGCCTGATGAACACGCCGTGTTATCTGTTGGGCTTTTTTTCAACTGCGCTCTATACGGATGCTGATCCCGCGCCTGCGTCTTGCGGATAGGTTGGGATGAGGGTGTGCCTCAGATGAGTCTTGGCGAGAAGGCCATTTTGACTATCAGCCCGTAAGTCTTGACACCCTCTGCTTATTTTGTCTTTGGCCCCTTCCGGTCCATCTCGTGTCGAGTGATATCGTTGCGTGGCTGTTCACCTGCCAAATGGGCTGAGACTGTTGAGATCTACATGCGGGGAACAAATGAAGATCAAGTGAACATTTTTGCTAACGGAGGTCGACTATTCATTCTGCAGGGACTATGGCTACGGCGCACAGTATGTGAAACTGGCCCTTTCGTGATCTGTCCAACTTTCGAGAAAGCCTGTCAATTCGCTACCTCCAGAGCTTTGCGCTCCCCTTCCCGTCCTTTCCATCGCAAGATGTGATCCGACTACAACAATCGTTTCCGGCGAAAGAATTACTGACAAGAGTGTATCTAATAGGGGCTTCCCCGGGCTGATCCCTCCTAACTCTACCCTCGTCTTGTAAGTCGTCTCTTCTTGCTTTCTGGTCTGCTGCCATTTGTTCGAAAGATCTTGTTTCGTTTTCAAGTTGCTAACCCCTCTCTGTGTAGTGAGGTCCAGCTTCTCGCCATCAACAACAAGCAAGCCTAGATGAAATGCCACGACTTTATTTTGGCTGCCAGTCTAGATTTTTGGCGACTTTCTGGCTTCTCTTCTGCTGTTGCAATTCTGAAAAACCCTCGTATCCAGGGAAAATATGCAGTTCAGGTATTTTGGTGCCTGCCTATGATGGCGGAACATCATATCCGGGGGTGGTTCATGGCTATCTTTGAATAAGAGGATACCTTGGCTAGAAATGAAAAGAGAAAGGGGGAAAAAAGGCACCCGTAGGGAAGGTATACGGGGACAAATGACTCGAGATGATGTGACTAGATTCACAGGTACAAGTTTACTCTTGAAAAGTAAATTTTTCTATTGATGTCCATTGATTCAAGGAGGACCGCAGATGACGCTGCGCCCTGCCCGAGCATTCAACAATTTTCAGAGCCCTAAGACATACACTTCGCTTGCCAACTATGGAGATGTAAAGGTATTCTGATGTAGTAGAGATACTGTAAGTGAACCTTTCGAGGATCGTGTATTGTCCCGTCCTCGTTTGTACTAATGTGTGGATCAGAAGCCTCCTATATTCCCTACTTACTGCACTCATCTCATCTCTCTTCATAACCACACACTCTCATCGCGGAATACTGTTGATATAATCCATACCTGGACCGCGATAGTCGTCGCTCTCAATGTAGCTCTCATTCCGAGGGAGCCGGAACACAAAGTTCGATGGCCCCCCATGGCCATTGGCGGATTTGCCGTCCTTGTCAGCGCTGTACTGTGGCCATGTTGGGATGCCGGGGACTTTTGTATTCATCGATATCTCGTCAGCATCATACAAGACCATAGGGAAAGTTGTGGAAGATACGGCAACATACCTCCATGACCATTTGGATTCAAATCGGTCACAAACGAAGTCCACATCCGCGCAGCCAGATCTCCCAATGCGAGACGGTCAGGGTCGGAGCCTAGCGGTGTGTAGGTCTGGACAGGATTCGCGAAGACGAAGGGGATCTGTTATTTCGCACGCACGGATGTTCTTCGTAAGCAGAAGTTTCTCTCTACATATATACGGGGTGCAAATAAATTCTTCCTGCAAAATCCATCGGGGGAATACACCCACCTCTGCAAAATGCTGCACGCCAATCAGAGTCGTATGATTCAGCGCCGCCACGTCCCATCTGTAGGAATATACATTCTGTTCGAACCGAGACATCGTCTCCGAGAGCAATCGCCGCGGAGCAGCCATGGTGAGATCCCCGGCCATGGACTCGTAGCGTTTATACTGCAGGCCCAGGTTCGGCCAGGTGACGTTGCCCCAGCCGTATGGGCAGCCGACGGTTGGGTCGTTGGGATAGTAGGTGAGAAGCTGGGTGGCTTGGTCGCGATTGAGGACCCAGCGCTTAGATGCTATTCAGTAGTAGTCAGCCAAAAGTAGATATATCCCACTTGATGAAGGTAGAGGGACACTTACAGATAAGCTGCTCAATGCATTGTTCATCTGTATTTGTCCCTGTCGTCCCGAAACTGGTCCCTTCATCTGTGTTTGTTCCAAGGAGAATGGGTACTTTGGCGAGTTTCCCTTCCCTGAAGCTGATTTGAGGGTACTGCGAGATGAATTTGCCGTCGACAACTGCGAACCACTCGAGACCTTCGTATGCAACGCTGTAGAGCGTGTCGTAGGGGACTTCTCGAAGACATTGGAGTGTATCGCTGGAGTTGGAGCAGCTGTATCAAAATCAGTATGCAAATAAACATACATGCATCGATGATCCTGCTGGGTTTTGGAGGGGGGCAGATATACCCTGCTCTCGAGACGATGCGGTCATACATTGGCTGATGCCAATCGGTGCCGTTGTATGGAGGGCCGACAGCATTGCCGGATTCCATAATTGCTAATCATAGCCTATGTCAGTGGTTTCCTTGTGTAGACAGATACGCGCAAAGAAGGGGCCAGGCCATATTACCAGCTCGGAAGAGGTTCTCGTTGTCTCCATTGTTGGCGACGAGATGGACACCGACACTGTATGCACCACTGTATTCAAATTGTCAGCCCTAATGCGCAAGGATCCTTGAGATTCGAACTCACGCAGATTCTCCCCAAATGGTGATCTTGTCTGGATCTCCGCCAAAGGCTCTGATGTTCTCTTTGACCCATCGCATGGCATTTCGTTGATCGCGAAGACCGAGGTTGGTATTTCCGGCGGCCTTGAATACATCAGCATCTGAAGACCAGCCAAACTAGTATTTTCAAAGAAAAGGAAGAAGACCCATACCCTAACCTCCGTAGAATCTAAAAACCCAAACGCCGCCAAACGATAGTTGATCGACACGCCGAGGACAGGCTTGCCATTCAGAGCTCCTTGCTGGACGACATAACTCATATTGTACCTGGACATGTGGCAAGGCGGTATATATTAGCATTCTCCTCTCACCTTCTATCAAATCGTCCTCCGAAGAAAATCGATATCAAGTCCCCTACCTTGGATCAGCAGTGGCCCCCTGCTGCCATCCACCACCATATATCCACAGCATAACCGGAAGAAGCTCCTCCTTGCCGTTCTCCTTCTGGTTCTTCCTCGCCTCGGCCCCCGGCCGGATGATATTCAAGTTCAGACAGTCCTCATTCAGCTTGATCAACCCCATCTGAACCTGGTTCGTCGTGTCGGATCCAAAACCGGGACAATCATACCCGTACTGCGTCGCGTTATAGTACACGACATCTTTCTCGGCCTTCAGACCCGTCGCCCCGGAGAGGTCGTAGATGCCGGAGTTACTGTCATTCGCGGCATAGGTCGTCTTCACTTCCGAGGGGGTGAAGCGCACGGGTTTGTCTGCGTATTTGATGCCCAGGAAGACATCTTGGTCAAATTCGGGGAGAGAGCGGCCGACGAAGACGACTTTGGTCTTGGATGATTGATTGGGTTCAGGGGTGAGGGTTACTGTTGGCGGGGAAGATGGAGAGTCTGGGAGAGGAGTTGAAATAGCTCCTTCGATGGCGAGGGAGAGCCAGAGGAGTGATTTGACAAACATTGTGACCAGTCGATGAAGGAAGAGAAGGATTGAGTCTCTTGCTCCTCCTCCTCCTCCTCCTCCTTCTTGATTTGGTTCAGTACAGAGAAAGGTGTGTATGTACTGGCTTATGCAACGACAAGATCAGATTTTATTGAACAACACTCATCGTTAGCTCGTATCGTGGCATACAGAGGAGGATACTCTACTTGGAGATATTTATACTTCAACAATGGATAAATGTCCACTCTCATTCATCTTGTCGACCCATCACCCCCACAGATATCCCCAGAAATCTGTCCAAAGACCCCATATCTGCCCCTGAGGAATCGAGCAAGCGTTCCCCAGAAATGGAGTATCAACAGGAAGCATGGAGCGAGATGTTCGAAGTCTTATAGGTGGAATTTTTCATAACGGAGAAAATTGGGCCCGTTCGAGACAATCAGGCTGGGCACTGCCGTTCGATTGGAATGGAGTTCTGGATGGAGAGTGTGGAGAAGTCAAAATACTCTGAGGGGGGAAGGGGTTTGTCCGTGAATACCACCGAGATATCAAGTCAAGGAGAGGCTGAATTGGGAAATAGAGTTCGGATAGCAAAACAGTCCGGGGTATGATTTTCCATCAGCATCTGCGGCCGGAGCCAGACAATAATAGGAAACAAGTACAGCCAGATCAAGTTCGTCATTATAGAAAACGGAACACCAAATGCATGTTCAAGCCACGCTGAAATATCCTGATGCCATGCTACGTTCCTCTGATTGGTCAAAACATTCATAACTGAACAGGCGCTGTCCAGAAAGAAGACGAAGCGTGTCGCCATACGCAATTCGACGGTCAAGTGTAAATGCAACGCTATGAATCGCCTAGAGCACAGAATCTATTATGTACGAGGGAGCAAACAATGAACGATCGGTCAGTCATCTTTGAAGCGGTCTCCAACGGAGTTGGAGCCAGTGGTACGAGGCCTGCTCGTCAATGACCCCGACGGCCTCGAAGCCGATGAACTCTGACCACTGGAGCCAGACCCGTGAAAATCCGGCTTCCACCGTGGCTCTGGAGCAATAGCAGAGGATTCTCTCGTATCTAAACCATCATCCAACTCTATCAAGTCCCCTACTCCACCAATGCCAGCTGTCGGCCGCCAGCCATTCACTTGCTGACTCTGCACACCTTGCTGCAATTCATTGAACCCAGCCTTGGCGCGGGTCGCCACCTTTCGAACCCAACCTTCAAGCACGCCGCCCAGATTATCGAGACTGCTGGACGCGTTTGATGCCGCAGTCGATGTAGACTCGAAAGATGTTCTGTGCTGACTCGGTGGAGGCGGAGGAGGCGCCAATGTCGGTAAATGCTGGGCGAAGAATTTGTTCAGCCCATCAGGAGCTGGACCGGGTGCTAGTGTATTTCGATCGAGAGTGCCCACACCTGGACCGGTAAGTTGGAAGCTACTGCGTTGACGCTGATGCCGAACAGGCCTGGAGCCAGGCAAGTCCATTCCAGACAGACCCGTCTGTGGTTGGCTTCGATGGATGGCGGATGGAGATCCTCGCGATCGGGATGGGAAAGATGGCGACGAAGGTCTGGGTCCCTCTAGCGAAAGCGGTGGACATGGTTCAAGGTCGCTATATGGTATAGATTTCCGGCGTGTGCGCGGAAAGAAGCCTAGAGTACTGCGAGGAACACGACCGATTTCAACAGCCACTGGAAAGCCCTCGATTTGGACCCATGATTCATGTTTCCACGTCCGGTCTCCCTTCTCCTCGACTTTTGAAGTTGTAGGTGTCGATTCGGATGCGGTCATGTCAGCACTGGAGGCAGGGACCGGTACTATCGTACTCCCATTCAAGTCTTCCGAGGACCTCTTGCTTGTATGATCGCCGCTCAAAAGATCTATATCCTCCGCAGGGCGCATCGGTCGTCCCTTGACGGAACAAGAATCGACCGGTAACAGAACCGTCTTCCTGCTTTGTATACTGTCGCTGGGCCAAAACCCATTAGCCTTCCTAAACACGGCAGGCTGGCACCCGTATCTGATTGTAACTCCGGTGATAGTATCTGTAGGTTGAACATGGTGTATATACACCAGCGCTTCGTCATCTTGATCAGGATCGATCGCCGAGGGGTCCGGCTGGTCAGTAGAAACCCGTCGTTTATGCCGCGCCTTCAAGTCCGAAGTCAATTCGGCGTCTGCGAGCAGCAACGCCTCCCGTTTCTTCGCCTGCAGCAATGCCTGATATTCCTCCTTCGTGCCCGCTCCGATCTCAACGGATGGCTGGCCTGATGGACCCCACGATGACGGTGTTGACGTCCGCAGACTGCTCTTCATATGAGAATCTGAGCGCGATGGCTTCCTCCGCACATGTGTCTTCGACGCTCCATCAGTTGATGATCGTCCGATATCACTTCCCAGAACCGAGGACGCCAGACTCTGAAGCGACGACCACGATGCGTCCAAGAGGTCTATACCAGTCCGCGACGGCGACGACTCCTCAGCAAACTTTGACCGACTGCTGCCAGCGCCGCTAAACCCACCTGAAGTAGCGCTCTCGCCAGTCTGTCCTGCACGCTTCACGGATTCCGTGGCCCGGGAGGGATGTCTCATAGGAAGGGGCGATGCGCCGCGCGAGGCGTATGGAGACGGTGTCGCACCTCGCGAACGAGGTGGCGTGAATCCCGTGGAGAACGTGGTCGACACCCCGGAGGATATCTGCTGGGTATCGAGGCTCTCATCGTTGTTATTGTCATCGTCGACCAACGATATTAGGCGGCGCGTGCGCGGGCGGACGGTGGAGGTTGATGTCCTGCTTGTGCTCGTGCTTGCGGTACTGGAGTGAAGGCCGTCGACGAAGCCGCTATTGGAACTCATTCCTGACGCCGACGCAGAGGCGATAAGTTGATGTGGAAGAAGCGTATAGGGTCCTCAGCTTCCCCGGAGAAGTTCAGCGTGCGATATCACGCAAGGCACGAATTGCCATCGGAGGGTGGTTTGCTAGGAGGGACCATTCGTCATTGCTCGGAGCTCCAAGGTGGCATCCGTGTCCTCAAGGCCGTTGCTTTAGCACGCAAAACGTCGCATCTAAGAGTATGCTCGGACAGGGGTGTGTCCAATTGTTTCTGCTGGGGGGAGGTTCTGATTAAAACTGGCCAGATACGGGAGGAGGTTGGTAGGAGGTACAGAGAGGGATAAGGTCAAGACAAGCCTCCTGTGATGACGACGATAGATCCTCCCAAGGACACACTACATACTATTCAAGTGACCAACTGAAGTACATCGGCGGGGTGTTTTACTCTTCAAGAAGAGATAGGACTAATAACGAATAATCACGACTTGTACTATTAATCTACGAGCTGATAAATATTCTGTAATGTCCAAAGGTCGGCTCTCTACACAAGATGGAGTTCCGTTTCATCAACAGCCAAGAGTGGCTTTTATCGTGATCGGCAACGAGGCTTTTCCTGTGTCCTGCGGAAGTATCGGTACTTGGCATTGGCTTCTGGCCACGCGCGTCTTGGATGTACCACTACAATGATGGTGGATAATAAGTACCAAAGCCAGAGGACTTCTCTGCACTTCATATTTATCTAGTTATAGGAAAAAATACCAAAATACGGAAGTAAGCAGTAAGTAACCAAGAGCCATTAATTTACCCAGGCAGTATATCCCCTCAGTCAATGTCTTTTCGTCCGTTCAACCCATCTGCCTACTACACGCAGCGCAAAGATCGAGAATCTGATCTCTACCTATCCAGCATTAAAAGGTCATTCATGGAGTGCATTACCAAGGGTCAATTGAAGTCGATGAGCAATCGTGATTAGTTCTCTATTTATGATACATGGAAACCGTCGAATACTCTATGTCAACGACGCATTCAAGACCTGGAATCACATCTCGAAAGAATATATCACTTGAGTGGAGCAAATCTGACATGGTTGCGAAGTGGCCTAAGTACCATTTCATGCAAAGAGTTATGTATCCAGAAAAAAAAGCCGTCCCATTGTGGTGTCTATGAGAGAAGGGGAATGAAAATGGATTACACGGAGCGAGCATCATACTCAACAGCATTACTCCGGAGGTTCTCCCATTGCAGCAGACGGCCGCGTCTCAGCGTCCGAGCCTGCGTCTGAGTCGGTACTCCATTCCTTGTCGGAGCTTGTCTTACTGGCGTGAGTCTGCACTGGGATAGACTTTGACAGTGCCTTCATACCGCCAGCGCGATTGAAAAAGTCCTCTGTTCGAAGACCACGCACTTCTTTGGGATCAACAGCTGTCATTCGAAAACCATCAGCCTTCTTCTGCCGAATCAGTTCTCGCACGGGAACCATGGCGGCATCTCGGCAGGCTTCCTTGATATCACTGCCGGACATGCCAGCCATCGCCTTGACCAGGAAGTCAACGTCAAAATTTTCCCGATCAACCTTGGTGTCTTTCAAAACCAAGCTGAGGATGCGTAGTCTCTGTGCCGCTGGAGGTAGTGGGACTGGGAACTTCTTCGGCATGCGTCGAAGGATCGCCTCGTCGATATCTTGAATGCGGTTGGTAGCTCCAAGAACGACGACACGTTGGGGTTCGCCCAGCGAATTCGCCGATGTCAGACCGTCCCAATGTGTCATGAACTCTGCCTTGACCATGCCGCTGGCCTCGTGCTCCCCACTTCGTCTGGTCCCAAGCACAGCATCGATCTCATCAATGAAGACGATGGCAGGCTGCAGCTTTCTGGCAAGAGAGAAGACCGCGTTGACTAGTTTGTTGGAATCGCCGTACCACTTTTCGGTCAACGTCGAGATGTGCAGGTTGATAAAGCATGCTCCGCTTTCGTGGGCGAGCGCTTTCGCGAGCATGGTCTTCCCGCAGCCGGGCGGACCGTACAACAGTACACCGGACGGCGCAGTCAGAAGCGAAGACGTAGAAGAATATAGATGCGGCATCGTAAGCGGATAAATCACTGACTCCTTCAACTCTTCGATGATATCGTCCAAGCCACCAATATCTTCGAATGATACCGGAATATCTTCTGGCGCAACAACATCCATCGCGATAGCTTGTTCGTATTGATTCAGGACCAAGTCGGCCTTCCTTTGTCTGCGTCCACGCTTCCCGCCTCTGCGCGACGAAGAACCATCTTCGTCAGAATCATCTCCGCCATCAAGCCTGCGCAGAATGGCCGCCGACTTCCGCCGCTGCTCCTCTTTCTTCTGACTCTCCGGATCAAGATCGAGGTGCGAAAGAAGATATCGAATGAGGAAATATGCTGAAGCCGACTGTAGAATCGATGTCAGTTACTTTGTCTCTCCAAGAAAGACTGGTCAGAGTGCCCTGTGTGGACTCACTGTACCGGCAATCATGATCAGCTCTTGCACGAACTGCTGCCATCTCCGACCGCCCGCCGAAGCCATGTTGACAGACCCGGTCGTGATCGATAAGATCCAGGATGAACAAGACGAGATTTGAATGGTTAAGTTCAGAGCCTTTTCAGAGAATAGAGCCCTTCAGCGGTCGAGAACAGTACCTCGGTAATTATCAGACTTGAACTAGCAACAAAACCGAAACAAGTCTGGACATTGATCTTATCATCTCAAGTTTAGGAGGCAAAGCCGTGGCTGGACCAAGGACAGTCAACTGGTGGCTCTGCCCCAGCAAGGCTGTCACATGCTCCCGCAGTGGAGTACGTAACACAACCAGTCTTTTGTTGTTATTGCAGTTGAGAGTCGGATACGCGCCGAACAACATCGCATTTCGCCCTTCAATTGTTCTGAACAATATTACTCAAACAGCATATTTTCCTTTCAGTCGATTAATTTTGGTTACATTTGATACCATGCCTAAGCGGAAGGCTGCATCGAAATTATCTGGTCTAATTGGCTCAGATGACGAGGATGTTATGCAAATCAGTGGAAATGAGGGCGTGGTCCACGGAGAACGCGACGAGGTGCGCCCAGTCAAGAGACCAAGAGGGAGACCGAGATCAATGAGTTCAGTGAATGTGGAAACAACGGCGGCGACGAGTAATAAAGCGAAACCTCGCGCAGCAGTAACAGCGCCTGTTACGCAAGACGAGCCTCCGAAGAAGCAGCTAGGGCGGAGGGGCAGACCGAAGGGGAGTCGGGTTTCAACCGACTCGCAAGCGCGCAACATCGCAGACGCGGGAAATGGCGGAACTGAGGATGAAGCGCTTGCTGATGGAAAGGAAGCCCCGACGATTTCCACCGAAGACAGAGGCGCATCACGTCCGAATGCGGCAAAATCATCCAAGCCAACAGAGCTTGCAGCGACACGTGGCCGAAGAAAAGCAAGCGTAGGGAAGCAGGTTCAGACGGATGGAGAATTCGAGTACACTCCGAAAGGCTCGCGACAGATCCAACCCCCAGTGAATCCCGAGAATCAAGGCGGGCAACGACGAACAGGACGGCGACGGAAGGCTGACGTGGAAGTTGAGGAAACCATACTGGAGAGTGAGGAACCGGCACCAGAAGTCGACGAGACAATTCTGGCCGATGAGCCAGCACCAGCACGGTCAGTCTCAGAATCTCCGGCGAAAGCAGGGCATAATAGGCGAGCCTCGCAGCGAGCTGGGGCTCTTCAAGAATCGCCTCGCAAGCGCAACGCTTTAGAGGCCGACAAAACCAATAGCGAGCCTGAGTTGCGACGTAAACTGGGCGACCTTACGAAGAAGTATGATGCTCTGGAGACCCGGTACCGAAATCTCAAGCAGATTGGGATCGTGGAAGCGAATGCGAACATGGAGAAGTTGAAGAAACAGTGCGAGACAATCACTGCAGGTAAGGACCATTTCTTACGGCCATTTCCTTCCATGCGAAAGCGCTAAATATTGCAGCCTCAAATGAACTGGTCGCCTCTCTCAAAGCGGAATTGGAGACGCAGAGGGCGCTTGGTAAACAGACACGATCGCTGCAGAAGCAGTTGAAAGATAAGGATACAGAAGTGGCTCGCCTCGAATCGCGAGCTGAGAAGTTGTCTACTCAACTCGCGGCCGCCCAGACCGAAATCAAGGCCTTGCAGACCAAACTTGCTGCTGCCCGGAACACCGCTGCAAGTATTGAGAGCGCCACGGCAAAGGCGCTGGGAAGCGCTGTCAAGAGCAGCGCCAACAATCGGGCTCATGCTGCGGCCACTGCGGAGGCCGCGCAGGCTGCTCAAGTTGCGCAGCTCAAGGAGGATCTGTACAGCGATCTCACTGGACTGATTATTCGGGATGTCAAGAAGCGAGAGTCGGACCATCTCTATGACTGCATCCAGACAGGCATGAACGGAAGTAAGTTTCTGAGGTCGTGTGAACTAGACCGGTTGCTAATATACGCTCAGCTCTTCATTTCAAACTTGCTGTTCCCCAAGTTTCTGCGGCCGATTTCGAAACGGCGGAGTTCCATTACATACCACTTCTGGATGAGAACCGGGATCGCGAATTGGTTGAGCTCCTGCCAGACTATCTGACGGTGGATATCACCTTTTCGCGTCAGCAAGCTTCGAAGTTCTACACTCGAGTGATTGATACCCTGACGAAAAGGCGGGTCAACCCGGACGAGTGATGGTCCAGTCACGATCGTCATAGTCAGCTCATTTTACCTGTTTCTTGATATGGCCTTTGGCATTCAACTACTTTTTTGTTGGCTTCGATCTTTTTGGACTGTCTCTGACACCTGCCAGTTCTCATGCATCATGGGAGTTTGTCGGCACGATTGTCTTTCTCCCAGCACGGTGTTTGGCATGTCGCATGTTGGCATTGAGAGTATAATTACACTCGGCATATTCCTAGGCAGTGTATATTTACATCTATTCCTCTATTCCATCCTTTCATCCTTCCATCCTTCTGCAATAGCGAGAATAGTCTCCTCAGGGGGTAATAATTATTATTTATACACGGTAAGGAACTGCTGTCTTGGCACTTCCAGACCGCCGCAGAATCTGCCGTGCCGCATTGAGTGGACACGATTGGTTGTTTGTCGTTTATTTGGAACATCCCCGAGCACCTGGGATGGAGCTGTGCATGACAATGATACCTAATGTTTGCCGGCTCATCCTTTTCTTCTTTCTTCCTGCTTTGTGTCTCGTAGTACTCCCAATTCAATTCTGAGTACTATATCTAGTAATTTCTACTTGTCCTCGGGCCTGGCTTCCTGGAAGAGGAAACCATGGCACGTCTCGGCCGCATTGGGTTTCTGACCCTCGCGGTGGTCTTCCACCTCATATACGCATATTCGATCTTTGATATTTACTTCGTCAGTCCGATTGTGAGTGGAATGAGACCGTTCCGCGTCGAGCGCGAACCAGATACCGAAGCACCTGCCCAACGGCTTGTCCTGTTCGTTGCCGACGGCCTACGCGCCGACAAGGCCTTCCAAGCATTCCCCGACCCGTCGCCAGAAGAGAATACAGACGCAGACAGCACCGATCCAATCTACCTTGCACCGTTTATCCGCTCGCGCGTGCTTGCCCATGGAACCTTTGGCGTTTCGCATACCCGAGTCCCTACCGAATCGAGACCTGGCCATGTTGCTCTCATCGCAGGATTATACGAGGATGTATCGGCGGTGACAACGGGCTGGAAGCTGAACCCCGTGAATTTCGACAGTGTTTTCAACCGGAGCCGTCACACGTGGAGCTGGGGTAGTCCCGATATTCTGCCCATGTTCAAAGAAGGCGCTGTTCCGGGCAGAATCGATGTGGACATGTATGGCGAAGAGGCCGAGGATTTCACTACGGATGCGACACAGCTGGATACCTGGGTATTCGACAGGGTCAAGGAGCTTTTTGCATCTGCAACGCGTGATCCAGAATTGAATGCCAGGTTGAGGGAGGATAAAGTGGTTTTCTTCCTTCATTTGCTCGGACTCGACACGACCGGCCACTCGTACCGACCGTACTCCAAGGAATATCTCCACAACATCAAAGTTGTTGATCAAGGAGTAAAGGAGATTACGGAGATCGTTGAGGATTTCTATGGCGATGGCAGGACAGCGTTCATCTTCACTGCAGATCATGGCATGAGTGATTGGGGCAGTCATGGCGACGGCCACCCGGACAATACCCGGACGCCGCTCGTTGCTTGGGGATCTGGCGTAGCTGGTCCGAAGAAGACGCAGCCTGATACCTTGACCGGGCACGAAGATGGATTCTCGTCTGACTGGGGCTTGGACGGCATTCACCGTCATGATGTTGCGCAGGCCGACGTCGCAGCACTCATGGCCTATCTGGTCGGCCTCGAATTCCCAGTCAACTCCGTGGGCCAGTTGCCGCTCGAATATATTGATGCCAGTCCCAAAGAAAAGGCTCGGGCAGCTCTTACGAATACCCGACAGGTTTTGGAGATGTATCGTGTGAAGGAGGAGCAGAAGCGAGCGTCCCTCCTGCGGTACAAACCGTACGAACCTTTAGCAGATACTGAACACCACTCAGTGGACGACCGTCTGAACGAGATCGAAGCCTTGATTGCAGACGGCTTTTACGGAGAATCCATTGCCAAGTCGTCTGAGCTGTTCCAAGTTACTCTGGAAGGTCTCCGGTATCTGCAGACTTACGACTGGCTCTTCTTGAGAACGATCGTTACATTGGGGTACCTGGGGTGGATTGCGTACGCTTTGACCACAGTGATTGATCAGCATGTCTTACACGGTGCTTCTGACGCGAACCGAACGCTGTCAAGCACCATCTTCTTCTCCTCGACGTTGGTGGCTTTGTTCTCGGTTTTCCTGTACCAAGGGTCGTCCTGGAGGTACTATTTCTACGGAATTTTCCCCATCTATTTCTGGGAAGAAGTATTCGCTAGACGAAAAGCGCTTCTCGCTGGCCGCGAAATCATCTTGAGCCATGTACACTCCTTTGCAGGCTATGTTTCTTTTGCGGTTCAACTCGTGGCCTTTGTTGGTGTGCTGGAGGCACTGGTATGCTTTTCGGACTTCTGTTGTTCCTTTAGCCATGATTTCACTAACTTTCATTTGCTTCAGGTCCAATCGTACTTTCACCGAGAAATTTTCACTATCTGCTTTGTTCTAGCCTCGTTCTGGCCCCTCTTTTATGGAGCTGACTTTGTCTTCAAACATAAGCTCCTGTTGGCTTCCTGGGTGGTTGGCTGCTGTTTGATGAGCACATTCACCCTGTTGCCAGTCGTCAAAGTTGAGAATATCGGCACAATGTATGTCCACTATATTGGACCTAATCATGAGAAGATTGAGTTCAAGAGGCATGTGCTAAGGTTTATTGCAGAACATATGGAGCCCTACTCATGTTCTTCACGGGTATCCTGTACTTGCTCTTCGAGGATGTTATCCACAAACCAAATGCCTCGACAGAAGAATGGTTTGGTGATATGAGCAACTATGGTTCGCGGATCATTATGGGGATGCAGGTATGAAGAATTCTTGATACCATCGTTTTGAACTACTTAGAGCCATGTGCAAACACCGTCCATCTATAGCCCTGACTGAAATACTGACTCCATCTGATTCCGACAGGTTGGCATGGTTTTGCTGTCTCTGATCGTCACCCGCTCTAGCGTTACATCTCTTCAGGCCAAGCAGGGTCTTCCGCTCGGAAATCAGGTGGTCGGCTGGTTCGTTTTGGGTAAGTATCCAACGTCGAGATTAGCGAACATATCCCATGGCCGCATGTCATGTGCATAGTTACTATTCTTGTCTTGATATATGCTGACATCTTGACTCAGTTGCATCACTTTTACTTCCCTTCTTACACCGATTCTATCCAAACAGCCACTACCTGCACCGCTTGATGGTTATCTTCCTCACCTTCGCGCCGACTTTCATCATCCTCACCATTTCCTACGAAGGGCTCTTCTACTTCGTATTCTGCATGACTCTGGTCACATGGGTCCGTCTGGAACATGCAATCTACGTGCACACTGCAGCTCCCAAGACTTCGGCGTCCGCGCAATTAGCTGGCGACGAGTCTGCAGTGCCGAAGAAACCAGCTAAAACAGCCACTGCCACGGTTGAGGGCCAGACCTACCGGTACCGCACTCTCAGTCTTACAGATGCGCGTGTGGCCCTGTTCTTCTTCTTCCTTCTGCAATCCGCCTTCTTCAGCACTGGAAATATCGCTTCGATTTCATCCTTCTCACTAGACAGCGTCTACCGGCTCATTCCCGTTTTCTCACCCTTCAGCCAGGCAGCGCTGCTGATCTTCAAGATCCTCGTCCCGTTCGCCATTATCAGCGCCAATTTGGGCATTCTGAACCGCAGGTTGGAAGTGGCGCCGAGCGCCCTCTTCATGATCGTGATGTCGATCTCGGACGTGATGACGCTGAATTTCTTCTACATGGTCCGTGACGAGGGGTCGTGGCTTGACATTGGCACGACGATCAGCCATTTCTGCATCGCAAGTTTCCTGTGCACCTTTGTTGCGGGACTGGAGTTCCTCAGTGAGTTGTTTATCAGTGGGGTGGAGTTCGATACACCTCTTGCGAAGCAGCCGGTCAATGGCAATGGCTCTGTGGCCGCCAACGGTAGCAAATCCGAGACTGGCCCTGATAGCAGTGCACCCTCTGCTGTCGACAACGATATCGCAAAGGCCAATAGCAATGGCTCTGCTTCTTCATGATCGATATCCGTGTTTGACACTTCATAGACTTTCCGTTTCTTTTCTATTTTTCAATGTATATTATTGTCATGCGCTGATAGTGCTCAACAAGGCCGATATAGAAGGGAAGGATTTATAATGAGGATTCGTCGTTTATGAAGAAGACCCTTGCTCATGGAAAGCCTAAGTATCCTGCAGGGCCGTGACTAAAGTACCTAACAAGCTACGTATAGTCTACTCTTTTCTTATTATTATCTTTGGAGCCTGTTCCTGAACTCCAGTATCTTCCCCTGTCGCAGCAAGCTTGGACCGTTTGTGGGTGGTAAAGTCGCATTCAAGGTCGTGTGCTTTCCTGCCCATCAAAGGGAGACGAGATCCAGCTTCTGACGTGACGTATTGGCGTCCGGTAGTAATCCGCCTTTGAATCCGGGGGAAAACAGGGTTGGGATGATAGATCACGATCGCTGCTGAATATCGGGGAACTACGTAGGTTTTAGATCGACTGTCGATCTCCGAATACTGTATCTGGTGATCTTTATGCAGGTTTATCCTGTCAAGATCGTCGCACGGATGGGACATAACTGTACTCTCCCTGCTGGAAGACTTGGAAAGGTGATTAATAGTCAAGTTAGTATTATCGTGTCTGGATTAGCCTGAATATCGAGTAAAAGGCAGGTAGTGTAGTTGTGAACCGAGACTCGGACACATGGATAATCGAATTATGCATAATTCTAATTTACAGAGTGAGCTTTCGAAGCAATATTAATAATAATGCAGAATGTGCTGAGCTGATGTAGGCAGCAGTAGGCTTGTATTGAAACAAGCCCAGGAGCACAGCCTCATCCATCCAGTTACAGTATATTGATCGAATCGAAAAGAATGAGTTATTATAATTGCTCATCCTAAGAGAAATAGTACCTACCTTTGCTTTTTCTTCCCCCCTTTCCTAGTGTTAGTACCTCGACAAGAATGTCCAGCAGTTCGTGAAGCTCCTCATGATGCTTGCTGTGAAATATACATATACCAGGGAATGCAATGAGTGCGGTTGCAATGGACCTGAGATTTATCATGCATGCAGCAACGATATTCTTTAGTAAAATCTGTCGTACATATTGTGTATGTAGTCTGTCCTTTTCCACCACTGTATACAGACACCGCCGCACCCTTGTCAAGGTCGAGAGAACTGTCCTCGTTAGGGCTTCGTTTCGGCCTCAGCTCGAGACCACAGTACACTCTTGGAGATGCAGTGGCATCAACAAGATCGATCTAACTTATATTGTTCTCATGAATCAGGTCAGGTCGCCATAATAGATTGCTTATTATGATGATGGTGAAACCACAAGAATATCATTGTAGATGTCCCTCCAGGAGTTTCTTTTCCTTACGGGTAGACAGCCCCCAAAGTCCGACAAAATTGTTCCTGTGCCTGATCAATTTGAAGACAATTGCAATACTGTAGCTAGCCATCGTCAAGCTCTTCCCGGCTATTTTTCTTGTCTCCTCCATCTTTCCCCCGCAAACACATGTTCGAAATCCTTGGTCTCGCTCTGTGGCGTCAAGTTCCCCAGCTTGGTCCATCCTGGCCCGTTCGCATCCGTTCCTTAGGCTCTGCCCAGTCTCATCGCAAATGGCCACCACCAACACTTCCCTGAGCACACTCGAGTAATTACTGCCTACACAACTCGACCCTTTTCTCACCGGTTCCTCCCGTCTACGCTCTTTATGCTCTTTGCCAGAGAATCTTCATTCTCGCCCGTCTGATTATTTATTCTTCGCGATCCCTTCGAACCCCGTCCGCTCACCGTATTAAATTTCTTGATGGACGATCCCTCGTGGCCATGAGTACTGCAACAGAGCCCCCTCACCCTGAGCCACCCGCCATCACCAACCCCAGCCCTACTGCGAGTACCGCTGGCTCGACAAGCACCCCCGGAAACAATGCGCGCAACGAATCGCAGTCATCGTCAGGTCCCACGGGACATATGAGCTTCAGAAGGTGCGTGACAATCACCGTGGTGGTTGGGTTTTTGTGTGCCTGGTCGCGGGGTTGTTGGAAGGCGAGTGTAGCAGCAGAGGGAGCTTCAACGCGGGCAATAAAAAAACTCCAAGGAACCGAAAAACGAGATGATGTTCGTTAAGCATCGGATGCTAACGTTTTATCTAATCATATTTAAATAGGCAACGTGCGTCGCGTGCTTGTGAGGTACGTTCTCTCTTTGCTCGTTTCAAGGTGGACGCGACGATTATTAGTAGTGGTGTTATCTGGGAAGCCTCGGCACCTCGGTTCATCGCAATCTGCCTTCGCGCTCGAGAAGTAGATGCTGTTGGATGACAACACAGCGAGCACATAACATCATAGGAAGATTATTTTGGCTAACGTTTTGTCTCTCGTTGAAGACTTGTCATGCTAGAAAGGTGTGCTATTTTTTTTTCTTTTCGTCCTTTCCGCGCCCACCATCATCTAGGCACAGTGGCACTGACCGTTGCTCGCGCGAGTAGGTTCGATGCGACGCCGCAAGCCTTGGAGTGCCTTGCACGAATTGCGTAGCGTTCTCGATCGAGTGTAAGATTCCTACACCGAAGCGAAAGAAGAACCAGGCAAAGGCCAAAGAGAGCAGCGGGTATGTCATGAGTTCACCTCCCGCGACCGGCACCATCGTATTAACCAATTGCTTACCCTCTTCTCTCCGTAAGAAGTGACGAACCGAACGACAAGGCCAAGCGCGAATCATCTCCGAACAATGTCTCCAAGGGTACCTTTGGCTACCAAAACAATCGGATGGCAGTCGATGGGATGCCTGCCACGACCCTCAGCGAATCTCAAGAAGCTCAGCAGGCGCAGCACAATACCTCTTATGCCCAGTTCATGAAGCCGAAATTTGCACGAGCCCCGATCAAAGAGGCTGGACGGGTTGCTTACTTGGGAGAGTCCTCTAATCTGTCACTGCTCGTCCAGGATCGGCATGGAACCACTGACGTCGTCCACTATCCCTTGCCGCCAAATATCAGAGGCACGCGGGCGAGACTGACAGATTTGGATAACCTCGAGATCGACATTCTTCATCAACGAGGTGCTTTCCTGCTGCCTCCAAAGCCTCTTTGTGACGAGCTTGTTGAGGCATACTTCAAGTGGGTCGCGCCGGTCGTGCCTATTATCAATCGCAGTCGCTTCATGCGTCAGTATCGCGATCCTAAAAATCCCCCATCTTTACTGCTCCTCCAGTCAATTCTGTTGGCTGGGTCAAGGGTTTGTACTAACCCGCAGCTCATGGATGCCAATGGTTCTACGACCCCAGCGGCCATGACATTCTACAAACGGGCAAAAGCCCTCTATGATGCCAACTATGAGGATGATCGCGTTACTATAGTGCAGGCATTAGTGCTTCTTGGCTGGTACTGGGAGGGCCCTGAAGGTGAGTGCTGTTTGCGTCGGTTTCGTACCGAACCGGACAATAATCCTGACACGACATAGATGTCACCAAAAATGTCTTCTATTGGACTAGAGTTGCAATAGTTGTGGCCCAGGGTTCGGGCATGCACCGAAGGTATGAACGTCTATTGCCGGTGTCTCTGTTTACGATGTTGCATAGTCACACTGTTGTCTAACGTCTTATTCAGTGTCGAGACTTCTCAACTGAGTAAACCGGATAAAAGGCTATGGAAGCGTATCTGGTGGACGCTCTTCACCAGGGATCGCTCTGTAGCCGTGGCTCTTGGCCGTCCGATCGGCATTAACACGGATGATTCTGATGTTGAAATGTTGACAGAGGATGACTTCATAGAAGATGAGGTTGATCTTCCTGCTGAGTACAAACCAGATCCTGTCCATGTCCAGTTCTTCCTTCAATACGTCAAACTATGTGAGATCATGGGTCTGGTACTATCCCAGCAGTATTCCGTGGCATCCAAGTCGAGACGGACCAACGCCATGGATCTGACGCACTCCGATATGGCGCTGGCGGATTGGCTGCAGAATTGCCCCAGAGATGTCTGTTGGCAACGCTCGCGGCACCACTTCTGGGCAGCTCTACTGCATGCAAACTATTAGTACGTCCAAATCCTCTCATATCAATCGATCAGCATGACTAACCGACGTAGCACCACCTTGTGTCTTTTGCATCGAGCACACATGCCCCCTGCTTCGTCTGCACCGAACAGCTATCGAGTGGAGGAGATGGCATACCCGTCGCGGACCATTGCCTTCCAGGCCGCGGGGATGATAACGTCTATCGTGGAGAACCTGCAGGCTCACCAAGAGATCAGATACACGCCTGCATTTATGTAAGTCGACCTTCCACCTCCGTTTTTTAAATCCCATTCCTGGATATGCCTCTGACAATACTACAGTGTCTACAGTTTATTCTCAGCCTTGATCATGCACGTCTATCAAATGCGATCTTCAGTGCCATCCGTCGTAGCGACTTGTCAGGAGAGAATCAATATCTGCATGCAAGCTCTGAAGGATGTCTCGAAGGTCTGGCTTGTGGCGAAGATGGTGCACACACTGTTCGAATCCATTCTTGGCAACAAAGTTCTGGAAGAGCGTCTTCAGAAGGCCGCAGGCAAGAGGCATCAGAGAGTACGGCACGAAAATCAACCTCCCCCCAAACGACCTGATCCGCCGAAACGCAAATTCGATGACATGGACATTGGACTACCGAATGGAGGTCCCACGCCGCCCGTGTCTTACGAGCGTTCGAGACCACAGACCCCAGCCGTTACACCATCCAGAGAGTTGGGTCAGCCGCCGCCTCTAGGCGCACCGCAAGGCTCGCCGAATGCGGCTCGCGCACATCAGGACACATTGCCGGGAACTGGGAACTCTCGTGCATGTACGCGGTCGACGACACCTTTCAACGCTCAATACTCACTACCCGCCACGCCTCCGGATCTTTTCCTTGTCACTCGAACGTCGCCAAATCTGTCTCCTTCACTATGGGAGAATTTCCAGCCTGACCAGTTGTTCCCCGATGGAACAGCCATCTTCTCCGAACTTACCTCCCCTCCCAACAACACCGTGGACCCGCAACTACAAATGCCTCCACAATTACAGACACAGGGTATGCCACAACGGCCGATGATGCTGGATCAGCCCCATCAGGGTCCCAGTCGCAGTCTTGGAACCCAGGAAAGCCCACAACTGCTCTCTGGCGTACCCCCTGGAATAGGGCTACAGAACCCACAACCGACGCAGCCGATGTTTGGACTGGAGGGCCAGCCGCCGTGGGCCATGCATGATCTGGGTGCATCCTTGAGCGGTGCGGCGCTGGACGCTGCCAGTCAGGATGATAACTGGAGTAGTAGTTCTCGAAGTGGTCCGACGGCGCCCACCACGTTGAATGTTGAAGACTGGTAAGTCTCTAATGGTGGCTTGTCTCCAGCTGTTTGCAGATATTAATTGTATGTGCTCTTGTAGGTTCCAATTCTTCGGTATCAACGGCGGCTTTGGCGAACTTGCACCTGATCAGTGATCGGAGCCGTTCACTATTGCCCAAAATCATCCGAGTCTCTATGCTTTCTGTGTGTACAATATTGGCGACAGGTCCATTTCTGCAATCGACTTCCGTTTACATTACCCTGATATCCCATCGGCGACATCGGACAGCGTATGTGGACTTGATCTGTGTTTTTTTGTCTGTATCTTTGGACGCTTGTTCCGACGTGCATGGGTCCCAGGTTAGGGCAGCATGCGCACTACATTATTGACTTTATGGTGGTTTCTGCATTATTGACAACGTGGACTCAAAATGGCAGCAAAAAGTGATGTTTGCTTTCGATCTTATCTCTTATGAAGCTCGATACTTGCGTCGTACTATATAATCCAAACCATAGTAGATGGGAGTTGTATATACGAGAATCTAATGATGAATATAGTTCTCAAAGGACAGTCAGTCTGACGTTTACTTCTAGTAGTTGAGCAAGTGCTTAGGCCGGGTCCAACATAGGTACCATAACTGGCTACCTACCTAGGTAATAATAGAATGTCCACGTTTATACCAAGGTCCAATCCCAGAAGAGCAGGTGCCTCAGGCAGAAATAGATGCTCTAACCCCGAGTGGCCTAGTGGATGACGAAATCGCTCTGAGGTAACACCAGCCAATGATAGTGCAGTGTTTCCCGAGCGGTCAAGGGGGCGGCTCCATTTAGTTCTCCGCGACCGAGCTGGGGGCCGTCTGACTCTTCCCGAAGTACAGTCAGTTATGGTGAAAGTCTGCAGTAGGATCTCAAGTCGCATTTTCTTCTCAAGTTCTCCCTGCTGCAGACTTGTTCATCGTTGAGCCGAATCCTTGCTTTTCCTGGCATACACGAATTTTTGGGAGATTGTCTTTTTCTATACCAATTCTTCGACCTTTCGTAACCTCTGCCGCCCCACTCTTCGCAGCGATGTCAGCTCCAGGATCCGGATTGCCCAACGCAGGTGCTGCGTCGATGGGGGCAGGGTCGTCCAATGTGTCGAAGAAGGCCTTTCCTCACGTTGATCTCGACGGACATAATCTCCCTCCATC
Source organism: Evansstolkia leycettana (assembly GCA_000787455.1). Lineage (NCBI taxonomy): Eukaryota > Fungi > Ascomycota > Eurotiomycetes > Eurotiales > Aspergillaceae > Evansstolkia > Evansstolkia leycettana. The sequence goes on along the minus strand of JSYV01000256.1, from coordinate 3,908 downwards.
GCCAGCTCCTTCGAGTCCTCGTACTGGCAGGCGTTATGCAATTGCCACAGAACTTGTGTATACCGAGGGCAAAGACCAATATAACGCGAGCAGCGTGCCGATTTATCAGGTACGGGTCCTCAATGCGAGCTGAATCGTGTCTCTTCCCCATAGAGGAACAATGGCTAATATCTATCATGATACAGAGCGCCACATTCAAGCAAACCTCTGGCAGTGGTGGTGGAGAATATGACTACACACGCTCCGGAAACCCGACCAGAACCCATCTCGAACGGCATCTCGCCAAGATCATGAGTGCGCAGCGTGCCCTCGTTGTATCCTCTGGAATGGCTGCTCTGGACGTCATCACACGACTGCTTCGTCCCGGTGATGAAGTGGTGACTGGCGACGACCTGTACGGCGGCACCCATCGTTTGCTCAAATACCTCTCGACACACGGCGGCATTGTGGTGCACCATGTCGACACGACTGAGCCCGCGAGAGTCCAGGAGGTGTTGAACTCGAAGACAGCGATGGTCCTGCTCGAAACCCCGACAAACCCACTCATCAAGGTCGTTGATATTCCACGCATTGCGGCCTTGGCACACGAAGCGAACCCCAGCTGTCTGGTCGCGGTCGACAACACGATGATGTCTCCACTTCTTCTGAACCCGCTGGAGTTGGGCGCAGACATCGTCTACGAGAGCGGCACCAAGTACTTGTCGGGCCATCACGATCTCATGGCCGGTGTGATCGCGGTCAATGACCTGGCTCTCGGTGAACGGCTGTACTTCCCAATCAACGCGTCTGGGTGTGGATTGTCACCCTTTGACTCGTGGCTGTTGATGCGTGGTGTGAAGACACTCAAGGTCCGTATGGAGCAGCAGCAGAGCAACGCGCAGCGGATCGCAGAGTTCCTCGAAGCCCATGGCTTCAAGGTGCGATACCCCGGGCTTCGCTCTCACCCGCAGTATGATTTGCACCACTCCATGGCGCGGGGCGCAGGAGCGGTGTTGTCGTTCGAGACGGGCGACGTGGGCCTCAGCGAGCGGATTGTCGAGAGCGCCAAGTTGTGGGCCATCAGTGTCAGTTTCGGCTGCGTTAACAGTTTGATCAGCATGCCGTGCCGGATGAGCCATGCTAGTATCGATGCCAAAACTCGAGCGGAGCGAGCCATGCCGGAGGATCTCATTCGGTTGTGCGTCGGTATTGAAGATGTAGACGATCTTATTGATGATCTGAGGAGAGCGGTACGTTATGATTCCCAAGTTTATCGTTTTGCGGGCTGAGGCTAATAATTCCTTCATCAATAGCTCGTTCAGGCTGGCGCTGTCAATGTCTCGCTGGATGGATTCCAGGCTGTCAACCAGATCCCTGGCGATTCGGAGGTTTCATCGTCTAGTACATAGACTCAAGAGCTGCTCGATGGCATACACACTCTGGGCCTTTCCTCAGCGTTCTTTTCATGTTTACTTTATATTGTCAATCTCACGTTGGGCTTCATTGGATGGCGTTTTGGGGAGTTCTAACTAAAACTTTCTTCTACATCCAGTTCATTGGGGCAGACAGTTCACTGCCCGGGAAAAAGGGGGTCAGACATGTACATATCAATCTGGCCGATATAGATCAATTGATCAGAGATACCTCTTTGTTTGGTATTCATGGTGTTCGCCCCTGTTTGCAGCCAATCTTCTAGGAAAAATCTCCGGATTTCCTACAAGGGAGGAGTTCACTGAGGCCGGCATCGGAGCGATTCCGACGGGGGCTGGGCCGAAGTGCGCTCCGCCATCATGAAATGAATCAACAGACGATGCGATCACAGTCATGTTTCTTCTTCTTCTTCTTCTTCTTCTTCTTTCTCTCCGTCGAGAGTTTTACTACATTGTCTCGGAAATGATGAGTTTGTAGTCAGCCATACTTTATTCGTCGTTCCTCTTGTGCTTCTTCTGTTGGTTTATAGTTGCTGTATACATCTAGAGAGATTCAGAATAATACTGACTTCAATTGTCACCATTTGTTCCCCCATCTAAACTCTCAAAAACCTTCGGATCGCTGGATGATTCGATCGAAACCACATTCTGGAGATTATGACTCGCAATGCACTTGCTCAGGAGGCATCTCTCTCGGCCGCGACCGCAACTGCTGCTGTCCATGAGCGGACTGGATCGCGAACCACAACCGCAACGACAGCATGGAATACAAACCGTCTGGGCTGGCGATTTGGCGTCGATATTGCCAGTGCTGCGACGGCAGGAGCCTTAACATGTCCGATTATTACAATCATTGATCGGTAAGGTCTCAAATTCATCATGTACTTTCGAGCAGACGCTTGAGTCAAGCAAAGCTAACATCTCCTGATCATCCAGCGCTATCATCGAGAAAGCAGCCAAGGGCTTTCCAATCCGCCATACCATCACTTCATGTCTTCGCACCATGATCACCCATCCCGGCAGTTTCTTCTTCAGCACACCTTTTCTCCTCATATACACGCTCTACACATCCACATACTTGACCGCAAACGCCATCGACACCATCACGTCTACACTGCGAAACCAACCCTTTTCGACAGTGACGCCCAGCACAGCCAAGTTCGTAGCCACGACAAGCGTCAACATGGCCATATGCGTATACAAAGATGCGCGATTCGCCAAGATCTTCGGCGCACCTTCTCCTCCTCCCCCTCCTGCATCCGCGCTCTCACCAGCCGCCGCGCCGCCAATCGTCAAGAAGATCCCCAAGATCTCGTACTCGCTCTTCTGCCTCCGCGACAGCGTCACCATCTTCGCATCCTTCAATGTCCCCATACTGATTGCTCCCACGATACCGGATTTCATCGCTTCCACACCCAGGATGAAAGCCGACATGGCGCAGTTCGCGTGTCCGGCGCTCATGCAGTTCGTCAGCACGCCGATGCATTTGCTGGGGTTGGATCTGTATAATCGCCAACCTCCGGGGGGGTTGGGATGGCGGGAACGGTTCCTTCGCATCAAGCGCGATTATGTACCCAGTTGCTTTGCAAGGATGGGGAAGATCATGCCTGCGTACGGCGTGGGTGGTGTTGCGAATGTGCGATTGAGAGCGGCGATGATGACGCGGTTGGAAGAAATGGCGGCTGCATCTGATGCCAGGAGCGTTGCTCTTTGAAACACGGCAACGCAACCTCACTCGTGCCTTTTCATGCATATCGGCTCTCTAATGGGTCCTGCACATTCTGTGACGAAATCTTACGACTTCTACGTGTCTTTTTCCTTTCGACAATTGAATACTAGATCGATTTGTTAATCTCTAATCGTCAGGGCACTACTCTCCACTCACTTTTTTTCTCAAGTTCGGGTTTCCAGGTCAAGTTGGGATATCTGTTCTTAATGTTTGATGGACTTTTTCTGTCTCATCTTTGGGCTGTTTTGGGCGTTTCATGGTTTAGATATGGCTGTTTTTGTATACATTCTTCGTGCTTCTGGGTCGGCGTTTGGATAGATGTGCTGGGTCTCAATGTCTGTCATTTCTCTAAGTCGTCTTGATAATGCTTAGATGCTGTGGATAGTGCTTGCACCAATAATCATGACATAGAGTCCACCCTGAGTAATTCAATTGTTTTAACGTGATCGGACACCGAGCGGGCCACGCAACCAACGCCATTATCATTAATATCTAATTATCTCACCACAACACCCCTAAATTGAAGCTATTTACATGCAAAATAATTGCCTATTTACTGGGGCAGCTGACCCTAGTATGACCTTGAATATTGCAGTTGCTGCACCGCGGTGCTGCGCGCTTTCTAGGCTGTGCATCAGCTTGGTCAACCACCTCTGCTTGCAACTCTGCAGCTTGCTGAGCAAGCTGCTGGCCTTCTTCAGCAGTCAAAATCCTCCCTGTAGCAATATAGGATCTAGCTGTCTCTCGCTTGCGTTTTTGACGTTGATTTG
>JSYV01000251.1:0-68167 GCA_000787455.1 Evansstolkia leycettana | reverse complement strand
ATATATATATATATATATATATGTGTTTCTGCAACAATTTATAGATCTGAAACCTAATGATGTAAATCAAACATCAAGCACTCCCGCTGCCATGTCCTGTCCCATTACAGAGTACATGCCTGGGTACTGTAGTTGGATGGTTTACTGAGATTTCTGACTTTTGTAAGATCGAGTCACAAACCTATGGATTGAGGGTACAGAGCACATGTTGATCGTCTTGAAAATTTGTGTTGCGGGAAGTTACTTCCACGGTCTAATACTATCGAGAAAGACCAGGCCTGTGATACAAGCAGCATTATTTCCTAGTCACTGCAATCAAGTTCGTACAATAGAAGCTGGCAGATGGTGGGAAGAGAAACACATTCCTACACGCAATTCATCTGGAATGTGAGGACTTTTGGTTCAGTACGTAGTGGAGATATTATTATTCTGCCCTGAAGATTGCTGGGTTCGTGCATTCTTCTTGTTCTATTCTAGTGATCAACCTCGTCCCCGCCACTCTCTCTGTAGTTCCACTCGAAAAGGGAGTGTAACACAAGACAAGACTCTGGAAACGCATTCACAAAAAGAGGTTCGACTGAAGATGGATTTTGCGCTCCCACGAATGGCGTTGATAGCGTTTTCGCAGCAGTCCACAGAGGAATACTCGAAAGCTGAAGAAAAGCCTGCTTCTCAAGTATTCTTCGTGTTCCTCCTATCTGACAGATGAACTGAGAACTCAGATAGCAGTTGTAATTTAATGTCACGGCAAAGGACAGCTTTGGCCCACAGAAACAATCAAACCGTGGAACTGGCATACGAATCCCTATTACTGATTGACGTCGTCAGTCTCACCATCCATTATTTGCCTCGGCCCCAATTATTCTTCCGTCTTCCCTTGTCCCTCCCTGGCCCTTATCCTTGTCCCCTGTTCCCTTTCCCTCCTGTGCAACTCCACTAAAAATCCACTTTCAACTCCACTTGGCTTTGTCTGTCGCCTTCTTGATCTTCTTGTCAACTGCCACGCTGGGCCTAGACGGGATATCTGATCCAGTACACGGCTTCATTGCGTATCCCCTTCCTCACCTCTCGTCCTCTTTTTTCCTCTTACATTCCCCTCTTCTTCTCCTCGCGGCTTCTTCCTCTCTCATCCTAACAATCAATTCTCCCGCGAGCTGCTCCATCTCTCGCTTGATCCGATTCTTTCGTTCTGGACGCTTTTGTTCCAGTTGCGCTTCCCTCATCGCTGGCCTTCCCATTTGCTTCGCTGGACCTCACCAACTTTTTTTTCTGTGTTTTCGTGACCGTGTCGCTGGTCTCGACGCAACCAGCCTCTCGTTGATTTACGCAAGAACTAGGCGTTAATCGCCGATTCCACTCCTTTCACAATTTACTCTGGCCTCTCACGTATCAAAGCCGCAGAGAAATACTGTTCGTCTGAGAAAAAAAAAGCTTCGGATGTGCTCGCCGTGATTCTGCAATACCACTACTGCTCGCGGCCGGTTTAAAGACACACACTCAATCCATCTTTCATGCCTCAAAAATCGCCCTACGCTAATATCCCCGTCAAGATGCCTTTATTCAGGCTCAAGACGGTCTTTCCGCTAATAGCCCTGTTCTCCATTGGCTTCTTCTTCTTTTGCATGGAGCGGTATGACCAGGCGGCTTTCCTCCGATTCAAGCGTCCGGTCGACCGGGCTGCCTTCAACTCGCCTCAGATCCAACTCCCGACACCACCCCCCGTCGAGAAGGCGTGCGATATCGATCCCGCCGTTTCGGTGCCTCTGCCGTTTAATGAATGGCTCGTTCGCAAGAATTATACCCGCGCGTACTTCCGCCCTCACCATGTGGACGCCGACACTCACTTCAGCACGTTAGAGGATATCGAACAACCCGTCCTTCCACCGTTCACTGCATTGGACCGTGGCCTGGTTGTCTCGGCAGAGAACAAGGATTCGACGATGCCTTGCCCTCCGGTCATCGACGTGAACGTGGCTGCCGATCACGATGTGGAGGAAACCTCGAAGCTTCTGTTCGGCTTGGCTACAACTGTGGATCGTTTGGACCGTTTGCTGCCATCTCTGCTCTATTCTTACGGTGACTCCAAGGCCGGCATCCTGGTTCTCGTTCCAGAGTCGGACGACGATACCGTCGCCCAGGAGGCCTATTTCCGCAGCCGTGGTTTGAACTTGACCATCAAAAAGTCTCCTCTTGAATTCACCGCTCGCTACTTCGGGTTGGTGAAGGCGTTTGCCGAGCATATCCGGAACGAACGTCCGTGGACGACTTGGGTCAGCTTCGTTGACGATGACACTTTCTGGCCCTCGCTTGCGACCGTCGCTGAAGAATTGAAGCTTTTTGATGTCAACAAGAGACACTACATTGGTGCCCTTTCGGAAGCCAGCTGGCAAGTGGAAACCTTCGGCCATATCGCGTTTGGTGGTGCGGGTGTGTTCGTGTCGAAGCCCCTGTTGGATGTCCTTGAAACGTATTATGAGGAGTGCCAATCCTGGGGCGAGCAGCCAGGTGACCAGAAGCTCGCTCAGTGCATCCAGCGTTTCGGTGACACGCAGTTGACCCTCTGGCCGTCTCTGTACCAGATGGACATGAAGGGCGAAGTTGATGGCCTCTACGAATCGGGCCGCAAGATCGAATCTTTGCACCACTGGAATAGCTGGTACACACAGGATGTCGTGAAGATGAGCACTGTCGCCGCTGCAGCGGGCCGTCGCTCTGTCCTTCGTCGCTGGGTCTTTGACCAAGAAGAGATCGTCAACAACGACGCCGGAAAGCCGACCCGCACATTCTGGATCCTGACCAATGGATACTCAATCGTCAAGTATACATATGACGAGGACACACCGGAGGATGCTATCAACTTTGACCACACCGAGAAGACTTGGGAGGAGGACCCTCGTGGGTACGAGAACCGGTTAGGTCCCCTGCGCCCCAAGGATCAGCAGGGCGTCACCAAGGAACGTTGGCTGTTGAAGGAGGCCTACGTGGTTGGCTCGAATGTGCATCAGTTCTACACTCGCGAAGAGGAAACCAGCCATAGCGTTATTGAGATTGTTTGGCTAGGGCCTAAGAATGGCGGTGGTGCCGGTGTTGGCGGGTTTGCAACTGAAAGATAAAAGGACTTGTCCCGATCCAACGATCAGCAACCACACGATCTAGCTCGGGGCCGGCCCTCGAGTTTTACCTTTTTTTCCATTCTTGCACATGATCTTTCCGAAGCAGAACAGAACGAGGCGAGTCAGCAATGAGACATTTTTTTCTCAGTTTCTTGCTGTCATGGAAACAACATCCTCGCCCTCCTCATCTCCAGTCCTTGGTGTGTTCATTTTATCCGGCGTTGCATTGGCGGGTTCAAAGAAACGGCGCAGTCAAAAATCGGATTTGGCGGTCCTTCTCTTTATCTTTCAGCAGCGAGCATATCGCATTAGAGTGTTCGATGCATTTCCTTCACCTCCCTCTTGTTTAATACGACTCTTGCGACGTGTACCTGTCCTCTTCATGATCCTGAGGGGTCATGCGCTGAGTCCCGGAAAGTGTTTGTGTCATCTTGCTTCTTCTTCTTCTTACACTTTCCTTTTACCTTCCTTAGCTTTGAATGGGAGGTATTTCTATGCATTTATAAAGATAGACTTTTCGCAGACCATTTTTCTGTTCTTACTGGTCTGTTTACCTTTTGATGGTGACTAGCGCTGAAAAAAGTTGTCGTTTGTCATGCTAAGGACTGATCACGATTTTGCCTGTGTACTGTTGATAGAGTTGAATGTACAACAATACTGAATGTCAAACATCCTTCTTCAAGTTAGAAAATTCCTAGGTCATCAGTATGATTTAGATGCCGTGAGATTTACCCTAGCTAGCATCGAATGATAAAGGTCTATTTGTCAAACAATCCGAAAACAAGTAGTTATTCATCCGCAATTGAAGCTACCTATCTTGATCTGGATCCGCCATTGACTCGATATGTCTATCTATATATGTAATTCAGTCATTTCAAAAAAAATGATCAATATAATCCTCTCCGTAGATCTCTACTTTCAATTCCTTTTGATCTCTATCTCCACCTGATTGATGGCTTACACACTGTATACCAATCATTCCACAACACAAATGGATAAGATAAGTCCCTCGAGGATGGAATTGAATGAAAAAAAAAGAAAAGGACTGAAATGCTCAGATTCCATTCATCCCACTCTTCGCATCAATCAATCTATACCGATCCCTCTCCTTGCGATCTTTCAAGACGACAGCCGTGCAGAGCAGGAGGATTGTATTGATAGCTATCAGAATGCCATAACCTGTTAGTATATGCATCTTGTTTTTTGTGCCAGGAAAAAGAGCAGCACGGTTCGAACTCACCGACCAACCCAAAGTCCGCCGTGAAGATATAATCCAGAAACACGTTGGCAAAGTTCGAAAACGGACCTACGCAGCCTTGTTTCTGCGCTGCGACGAGGGGGGAAGTGCATGTGCTATCTGGTTGGAAGGGGGGAAAGGTACTGTTTATGTAGCCGCAGCAGTTGAACTATTTTGATGTCCCTATTAGCCCGTCCTTGTACTTTCTATATCGATGGATGTGGTGATGCTCACCCTCTGCTGTAAGAGACTCTGCACCTCTGGCGTCTGCTTCGCCCAGACCGTACTGAGATTGGCTCTCGTCTGGAGCGTCTCGTACCAGACATTCAATCCTAGGACGAGCGTGAAGATCGCACATACGACGACGAGGTAACCGTGCAACTTGAGCCAGAAGCGGTTGTCGGATAAGAGAACGCCGGGGAGGGAGAGGAGGAAAGTGATGAAGACGAAGATGGAGTTGACGATTGCGGCTGTTGGGCCCACGGAACAAAGCAGACAGGATTAGTTAGCATGAATTGATGAATGATTTGTCTTTGAGAATTTCTCCTTCATTTTTTTTCTGTTCTTTTCCAGGCATTCATGCATGGAGTTTTTTTTTTCTTACCCGTTCGAGGAAATTCAGTCAGGAGCAGAACTTCCGGTGCGTTATCTAGTGTTCGCTGGCCCCGGATTTCCGCGTCCATGATGAGAGCTCCGACGAGGAGGAGGACTCCTCCTATGAGGAAGAGGAAATCCGCCCCGACATATGTGAGGAGGATTTTGTTCATTCTTTCTGACCCGTTCTGGAATCCGGTGGAAGTGATCGGGTATTCGGGGCGTATGATTTTGATCCTCTAGATCAATATCCAGATCTGATTCTGTATAGCGGATGGGTCCCTGCTGGAATGGAACTACTATGCAGAATGTCCCAAAGTGGACGGATGAGTCGATGACGACCTGCGTCGGCTGGCTTGAATTGAATTGAATTGAATTGACTGTAATGGCTGTCTTTGTTCTGATGTCTTGGTTCAGCGAGTCTTTATCAGAGAGTCAGCTATACCATACCAAACATGACCCTTACTCCACTAGATACGTACCGAAGGGTGGACAAATATAAGCAAGCAGTTTCCAGCTGCTTGGCTCCTTGGTCTCAGAGCTAAGGAGTAACGAAAGGAAACCTCAAGACAGAACAAGTCAGAATGAACGTGAGAGGAAACAGAAAGGAATGCACAGCATCAGAGATCAGAAGAAAGCCGGCCAGCCTCTGACCTTCAACCGGGGCAGGAAGGGGGTAGACATAGAGTGATATAAGAACCATATCTGCGACCAGGAACCAGAAGCTCAATCATAATTGAAAACAGCCCGTCTTGAAACCATTTCTCAGACAGGAAATGTCTTCATGCGTCGCGGCTTTGGGTGTAGGACTGTCGCAGCGGTGGAGGCGTATCTCCTACCGTTGGCGTTTCAGGTACAGCGCCATCTCTTGGAGTTGACCCCACTCACCGAGTGCACGATACACAAGGTACTACTCTGTACAGTATGGGATGGATGGGAGAAGGATTTCCACATGGCTGACCTTGTTATCAATTTCCTTGGGTCTACAGAGTAGAAATTAGGCTATTCCTCGGTTCTGGATCTGTTGGAGTAGTTGTTGCCTCTTCTATGAGCTGACGAGTCCGTATACATGTATAGACATTTGTTTGAACCAAGAACCTTCCCTAGTACGACTGCTTCAGTTACCTCTCGTTTTCGCTGCCTCGTGGTCGCGTCTCAATGGCCAGCCCAATTGAGCAGAATTTTATGGAGAGTATGGCAGTTGTCAACAATGGTGATGCGAGCGCAGGCGATCTCAGGTCCTACATAGGAATCGTCGCCCACGACGGCTTTGAATATGCACATTCCTACTTGATCAGTTGGCCCAGACGATTCAAGTGTTGTCATGGAGTCTTGTTCATCACATCAATTGCAATTTATTGCCAGTGAAGGACTGCAAATCAACCACTTGAGAAACTGTATCCCTCACACCAAACTCTAGATCTGGGCACGTCTCTGTTAGAGCCATACTGTATGTGACGTGGACGACTGCATTGACATAACCGTGAGGTCGTTGAGCAGGGGTTCTGCAGGATTATAACTATCATATCTTCATTTCCCGCTGACTTGCCCATTAGCTGAAGAGGCAAGGAACATCATGTACACTTGGTTAACTTTGGCCCAAGATCATGGAATGCAGCGAGGAGAGGATATGCTCCTACATGGATGCAACCCTGGCCAAGAATAACAGGGAAAGGTCGATCTGGATCACTTGCTGCATGACGCCTGACGAGCCATTCGGCCTGATAAGACGTGATCGATGAGGACGCTTCGATCAAAGTGCTTCACATATTGTTGTCTGTGCTAGGAGTTTGTAAATACTCTATGCAAAATGTATATTCTAGTAGAAAAATAGTGTAGTACCCCGCACGCGCCATTGACCAGAGGAGAGGAGTCAGCACGTTGGTACGGAGTACTTTCGGTGAAATTGATGTATACGTAGTTGAAGCTAGCATGCTGTGTGTGATTAATACAATACTAGTCCCATAGTTCAGCTCTTATTCGGCCTGGATATCGGTGAACGAACAAGGGTATCATAGTTGGCGCAAGTAGGACGCCTATCGAGATTCAGCATACTTGTGTGGAAACACACCGTGCATGCAGAATGAAACGGTGTTCTGAAGAGTCAGCTTCAGCAATACAGTACAGTAGTCCTACCGTCACTGAAGATCTTTCGCTCGTGTCAACTCTCGAGATTTTGGGCCCTGAGCCCGTGTTGAGGAGGTGTGGCTTGGGACCAGTCTTACAGGAATGAAACCCCTGCATAGTCTCAGCAGACCAACGAGCAATCTACTTGTTGCTAATAGGATGATTGGTGGGATAAAATGATAGGTATTATCATGTCTCGAGAATACTCAAGAGACTCAATGCGAGGATCATTTTGAGATATATATAGAGTACACTGCAGTCAGTCTCAGAGATAGAAAAGTTTCCATAACTATTGTAAGTATGTGATTCTACTCTGTACCTAGGTACTGTACTCTGTAATGTACGGTATCCAGCAATCACTGCTCCAAGTGTGGACCTGAATTTCATTGGTAGCTCAAATCAGTGGATCAAAAGAATTCCCAGGTGTCACCAATCATCGTCAGTGTGGCTTTACATGTACCCAGGCTTGATCCTTCATTGGTCGAAATCGAGGCCAAGTCCCACCTGCGATTCTCAATTCTCCCGAGGTCTGTCCATGCGATCTGTTTGGTCTGGACCGCCCGCGATGGATAATTTGCTCCTGTCCCACGTGACCCAGCGAGTGACCGCCTACCGCGTTGGCCCAACTTCGCCCCGAGTTCCCACACTCTCTTCCTCCTCTACTCCTTCCCTTCCCTCTTATTATTTCTGACCTTACCCAAACCTGTCTCTCGCAAACGCGTTACTCGATTTGGTCAACTTCCTTGTCCCAAGCATCATTCCTCTTTGGGCACCTCGAGTCTTCCCAGATCGAACTGCGCCTTTTTGCGTTCAATCAACTTTCAACTCCATATAAGTTCGAGTCTCTCATCTGATTCTCGTGTCGCCTTCGTTTCACCATGGCCGACATCGCTGCCGTCGAGGACAAAATCGACCCTACCCAGGATAACCTGCAGCAGGCCGGTAACGGCGCTGCTGACAACCGCGCTCCCAAGCGTAATCGCATGAGCGCTGATGACGATGACGATGATGATGACAAGCCCGGTCGCGAGCGCAGAAAGATCGAGATCAAGTTCATCCAGGATAAGTCGCGTCGCCACATCACCTTCTCCAAGCGGAAGGCGGGTATCATGAAGAAGGTGCGTCGCGTCTTTCTCCGCCCTCGCCCTCGAGCAGCCCACGACAGCTTCTTCTTTATTTCCCTTTTATATGGAGGCTCGCCATTAGCGATTCATTTGCTGAAATCAAGCATGCTGACTTTCAATGGCCTCGTCTAGGCATACGAGCTCTCTGTGCTCACTGGTACCCAAGTACTGTTGCTCGTCGTTTCCGAGACTGGTCTCGTGTACACCTTCACTACACCCAAGCTTCAACCTCTGGTGACGAAGCCGGAGGGCAAAAACCTCATTCAGGTGAGATTCCCTCCTTCACTGGCTGCTTGCCAATTGATTGATCGCACCGAGTCGCAATGGCTGACGTCGTGACAGGCATGCCTGAATGCGCCGGATCCTACGGCGGCGAACGAGAATGGCGTCGACGCCCCGGACGTGCCCGCAGAGACTCCCGAGGACGTCAGCCATAACAATATCAATCCTCCACAGTCCAATATGGCCCGTCCTGCCGGGATGCACCCGGGCTATATGACCAACGAGCAACAGCAGCAAATGGCCTACTATCAGAATCTCCAGCAACAGCAGCAGCAGGCTGGTGGGCAGTACCCAGGCATGCCGGTGGGGAATAGAATGCCTCCTCAACACCAGCCTACGGCATAGAGGAATTTACACCGTCCTCTCGTGCGTGCATTGCGACCCATGCTGAAAGCTGAGGCGCTCAGATGGCTGCTCTTTCGCTTTCCTTTGTCTTATCCTCTCGTGCAAATCGCTCGTCCCGCCCTCATTTGATACCCGACAACTACATGCAACCCCGATCAATTTTCTACTGAAACGGTTCCTCTAATTTGTTACTACGCACCTTTTCGAGAACTAAACACGCAAGCGGCCCGGTCTCCTATCGACTGTGTACAATCGAGTCCCTGGGCTTCGATCTCGACAGGACTCTGCGCGTTTGTACACTTTGGGCTTCGTCCTGCTTCTTCGCAATGTTTATTGTTTTCCTTGAGTGGTTGAAAACGAAGAAAATGAAAACATCCGAACAGGGGAAAAGGTACGAAGGATCAAAAACCAAAAAAGCCTTCCTGATTCAGATCAAACCGAACATCGATCTAAAATGGTTGGGGAGATGCGCGCATTCTGGTCTGGACTTCGAAGCTGAACTGGGCTTGTCTTTCCGTTCATCATCTCCTAGACGACGGAGGTGGCGGTGTTCCTGGAGCATTTGTTTTCTGTGGCGAAGTGGTTATTGTCTTTATCTTGATGGATTTATTGTTATGTTATGTCGCCTCTTCGATAACTAATCTCCGGCTGATCTCTTCATGCTCGGTTCTTCTGCGTCACGTCTGCCATCGCTTGTCACTAAAAGTTTAATATCGAGTCTGTGTACTCCACAACTCGGGCCATCTCGAGGTGTATAGCTTACTCGCCCGCTCAGATTCGTATTCGCGGTGGACATATCAGGGCCACGCGCATTAGGGAACATCTTATGTTCTTCTACTTGCTGCTTCACTGTTGATGATCGAGGGAAGAAAAGCCGTGATTTGATTCGCCTCTGACTACGAATATGAGATATGGTATGGATATCCTTGATCGAATAGTGTATGGTACGGAGAAATCGGAGCCTTGTCCTGGTGTTCATTGCGTCGTTTGCGTCTTCTTCCCCATTCTTCAATGTTGCAATCTGTATTTCTGTTCAATTGTCTGCAGAATTGCCAAGTATCTGTCACCGTGTATCTGTTATCAGTCGAGATGCTCATTAAGTTAAGCAATCAGTCAATGCATTTATAGTATTCGGTTTAAGGAGATGAACATGATGTAGAGGCACAGTATTGGCATGTAAGAATGTTTAACGACATATCTTAAACTTGTAGGGCTCTTTCTGCATAGATAGAGTAAATAAAACTGTTATTGTATTGTTACTTATCCCCATGTGAGAGATATACTGTACCTTGTTATATGCCTCCACAAGAGCTGCCAAGGTACATTTAACTATACATACCTGATATGTCAACATCTATGTACTATTATTAACTGTTGTCTCTGCCAAGCATCTACGTGTCTAGTTCAGAATGCATAAAGAAAAAGATAGCGATCCATGTGTTACTGTGAATAAGATAGCCATGACAAGATTGGGATTCATCATTACTTAGCAAGATAGACAAAACGACCATATATCGGCAGGGGTTCCTGTACATGGTAACCAATCCTCGTCGTCCACGTCGAAGCGCGACTGAACCCCCCCATTTCCAAGCTATGGTTATTGGGCATCGGGACGGCTGTTAGAGATAGGCAGATGGTCATTCCTTTCCCCTCTTTCTTCTCCCGATCGAGAACCGGACCATGCTCGCAGATAACTAAGTCCCCTTCTCCACGCTGTGGTCAATGTATTCCTCGAGCCAGCGAGGAGGCGATTCGAAGAAGACGGTTCACGATCGTGGCCAGTATCAGCAGACGAGATGGGGTACTCGCCCCGCTCGTTGTTCTGTGTGCCGTATCCCTTCGATATTGTGGAATGACCCTGCAGACCCTCCTCCAAGGCACCGTCAGTAAGAAATGGTCCCCAGAACGTTCGTCGTCTCGAGCGATTACTCGAGTTTTCGACTACAGGGGCGGCGGACGGTCGTCGCCATTTCGGGATCCGGCGCGGATCCCAAGTTCGATGACGCGCGAGGTTCCCGGCTTGGGAATGTTGCGCTGCTCCGCGCAGCGGTGAGGATTGGATGCCGCCATCTTCGGCGGTGCGGGAGAGAGGGCGTTTGAAAATGAGAGATTGTGTCCCGCTTTGACTGCGGGGTCGGCGGTTGGGTTGTTCTAGCAACGGACGGTTCAAGATTTCAGAATGGTTGAGGTCGTACTCGTAATCTGAATCGTCAAGCTCGGCCCAGATCGAGGCTGGGTTCACGGCAGAAGTAGTCGAATTTCGATGGGGCAGAGGCGGCCCCACCAGTGGGAGACTGGGAGCTCGCTGGTGCGGGAACCGATTAAGGTGCGAAAGGAGAGGTTCTCGCTCGCCCAGTTGGGCTTCCTCGCCGCCGGACTCTAGGCGTACCGGCGACTCGGGGCGCTCTTCAACAATCCCCATGCCGGGTCCTAATGCGGTTTGCGTGGGCCCGACTACGGTAACGCCTGCGTGGCTGTCGATGTCCTCTAACCGCCACGAGAGACAGAGCACGCCGCTCAGCAGGACAATGGTTCCCAGGGCAATCAGTCCAGCATGCAGACCTGCCAATTGCGATCCCTGCCGGAAGTAGATCAACCCGTCCAGAATGGCGATGATGTTGTAGACGCAAAACACAAAGGGATAGAGAATGCTGGTACTGCACAGCTTCAGCCCGCCGTGCAGATAAAACAGCTGCAAAAGAGCGAGAAGAATCATGTTGATTAGAATGACCCAGGACTGCCACCGGTTGAACTGGTTGATGCGATCGACAATCGTGCGGACCAGAAGCTCAACCGCCGACTTAGCCAGAAGAAGCGAATGCGCCGATAGAATCCCGCTGACCAGACCATAGCACATACCGCGGATCAGCTTGATGCGACTCGGCGCCAGTTGTACCTGGTGTGGGATATGTAAACGGCGAAGGAAGAGATTCGAGGGTTTCGAACGAGAAGGAGCAGAGAGGAACTTGAGTAGTCGCGATGCCAGCAAGATCACCAGCATGAAGATAGCAGTGCCCACCATCCACAGAATAAACGGACGACGTTGCAGTAGTTCCAGCAGTTGATCGAGTGTGTGCGCTGGTTCGCCAATGGCACCGAAAGTCGCGATCAACACTGCTCCGATGCAGACGAGCACGGTGCCGAATAGGGAGTATCGCGTGAACGGTTCACCGAGGATCAACGTGGCGAAAATGGTATTGAAGACGAGTCCTGACTGATATTGAATGCCTTCAGCAGATGTTCGCGTGAAAATAGTTTGGACTGAAAAAGAAATACTCACAGCCTGTAGGGTCGACAGGACAGGTAATGGAAGGGTGGTGATCTGAATTGTACTGCCGACAATGTTTGAGATGACGAACATCAACATGCCCAGCTGCTCGACATCAGAATGTGTATCTGAAAACGACCATAGACTCTTCACACCTGCCATCTTCTGCGCTTATACGGCGGTCTTCGGATATCATACGGATGCTTCTCATCTTCGAGTATATGCGACTTGCGCTGGAGTGTCAGCCCAATGGCTTGGAGACTGGTCGAAATCAACCCAACAATCACGCCGACCTAGATGGAAACTAGATCAGCAAGATCCCAGACTTAGAGCTGTTCGCGACAGAAAGATTCAACTCACCGCGACGCTCCCCTGGGGCGACAGGTCACCGAGATTGCCCATCGCGAGTATCCTCGGGCATGAGCCGCTCGGCGAAACGAAGCAGGCAGCGGGACATCAGTTGGAAGCCGGGATCGTTATCGATGTGACAGGCGCCGTAGTCTATGGGAAAGGAAAAGAAAAAGAAAATGAAAATGACCACTAAGTTTATGTTGTTGAAGTAATCATTATCAGCTGAGAACGACGAAAGCCTTCTTCTGACCTCATGTGGTTGCGGGCCAGGTCCAATTCCCAGGGAGGAAAGTTACCGCTAGTAAAGAAGCAGTACGCCGTCATCATCCAAGGACCTCCAACAACTGCTCGTCGGCTGCAGGTACACAGCCAGATTGCTTTCAGCTTCACCACGAAACACACCCCGTGGAAAGGTGAGCATTATTGATTACGCAGTGTTCATTCGACAATGCTTCGAGTCTTTAGCAATATTTCTTATAGCAGTTGCTGATATCGAGCTTCCTGTCGAGCAGAACTCTGCATTGGGAAGCTGGTGTGGACTGGCATCTTCCCCGCGTCTCTCTTCGACCCTTCTCAATTCTCAATAACCTCTTGACCTTCGGATCGTAGAGTACATTAGCTATCGCCAAAATGTCGCAGGGCCATGCTCTTTCAGACGACCAGGTAGGCCCGCCCATCTCGGTTGGAAATGTATACCTCCCAAGAGCTCCCTGCTAACCGTCCTCGTCACCTTCATGGGCAGGTCGCGGGCGAGCTCCGCAAAATGACGGCCTTCATCCGACAAGAAGCGCTCGAAAAGGCCCGCGAAATCCAACTGAAAGCAGACGAAGAATTCGCCATTGAGAAATCCAAGCTCGTCCGCCAAGAGACCGCCGCCATCGACTCACTCTACGAGAAGAAGTTCAAGCAGGCCGCCATGTCTCAGCAGATCACCCGCTCCACACTCGCCAACCGCACCCGTCTCCGCGTGCTTTCTGCCCGCCAGGAACTTCTAGATGATCTCTTTCAGCGTGCGAGGGAGAAGATCTCCGATATCGCTGCGGGAGATGCGAAGCAGTACCAATCCATCTTGAAGGGGCTGGTCCTCGAAGGGCTGTACTATCTCAATGAGGAGAAGGCTGCTGTTCGTGCACGGAAGAAAGATTATGATGTTGTGAGGAAGGCGATGGAGGAGGCTGCGAAGGAGTTCAAGGATAATGTTGGGAAGGAGGTGACGGTGGAGTTGGATGAGGGGGAGCCTCTACCTGAAGGATCGTAAGTTGGCCCTTCAAAAACTTGGACACAAACATCGTATCTAATCACATCGGATTCTAGCGCTGGCGGCGTGGCCATTATCGGTGGCCAAGGCAAGATTGAAATCAACAACACGTTCGAAGAGCGTCTGCGGCTGCTCGAGATCGATGCTCTCCCCGCGGTGAGGGAGACTCTATTCGGCAAGAATGCGAATAGGAGGTTCTACGACTAGAGTGTCCATGTGATTTTTGCGTGCTTGAATATTGATATTGTTCTGCTTCTGTTCAAGTGATATTTTCTATCAACATCCCGCCATGGGTTTCATAGAGAACGGCGTATTCTCTGCACATTTATTTCTTTTCGTTTGAGTCCAAGCTGATAAGGCTAACGCCTGGAAATATTGTTCGTATCATGAATCCTCATTCGTCTATCAAAAATTGCATAGTTGTATGTGCTGTTATATCATCACCTTGGTCATGGTTTATATCCCGGCATCGTCGGTCAGGGGTCTCTTTAGCCGTCAAATTCGAGCAATGTAGAGTATAGTGACTGCCATGCCATACTCTATATGCGAATCATTCTGTCGGTGAGGACAGGCATTGATGGTTTGGCTAGAACAAGTACATGGTAATCCAACGGTGTAATAGCGTGTTGCCTTCCTCAGGAGTCTCGCATTTCGGAGGCCTTGAGTATAAAGAGTCGCTTAGGCTGTAGAGTGTATAATGAACGGATTTGCACAGTGCATGTGACAATCCGGTCGTGCGCGCGAAAGCTAGCAATTAGTATCCGTCATGGAAATTAACTGTCAAGATGCGCCGTCATGCGCTCGAATCGGGGTCTTCTTATCTTTCTCATTCTGCGCTGACAGGAATTTCTCCATGAAGGAGCCACTACGGCTACCTTCCCTCCAGTCATCGCGACCATATGTTCCAAAGAACGACTTCTTTGGAGGTGGCTTCGACCGCACAGAGTACACAACTCGATAATGCAAGGCCTCCTGCGCTTCTTTGGCTTGCGTTCGCTTGAGGTGAGACGCGCCCGAGTCTTCGATCGAGGTGAAAATTTTCTTTATACGGTCCGCGAGCGCATCAACTTCAGCGTTGTACTCAGTCTCGGCTTCTTTGCTGCCAGCTACCTTCAACTTCAACCACCCGGAGTCTATAGCGATATTGAGCAGGACGGTTATTGCTCCAAGCTCTCCGTAATCGTATTCGACGCGGTTTTTCCCTTTGAATGATTTGACGTCAAACCGTCGATCTTTAAGCAAATTGGTGATGCGCTTGATGTCAAGAACCGTTTCCGGGGGTTCTGTGAGCGGCGATGCGTCCTGGAGCAGGAATGCCACTGCAAGACGGCATCGGAAGAGTGCGATCCAGTCCGACGTTGGTAGAATATGTTTCAGAAGACGACTTTGAAATGCGGCGTCCTTGACAGTGCTGAAGATCGATGCACCAATGCGCTGCATCTATGCTCTTTTTAAGCCATCTGCTCATGTACGCGAAAATTAGGATTTCCATACCATACTCCCAGCGCTCGATTCTGGGCAGCTTTCAAGGAGCGCCGTTATTGTCCGCTCTAGTTCAGAGCAGATGGTGATGTCCCTTGTCAAGGAGATATCGATCGCCAGACGGAACATGATGTGTAATATTCGTTCCCGGGTCTCATCAGAGAAACTAGCCTATAGGTTAGATTGCGGCGACAACGAGCCATGAATACTAAGATAATTACCGATCTGCTGCACTCCATAATAAGTTGAGGACTGCCAGTAACGATGACTTCTCCTTTGATGCGTCCGAGGGATCACCTGAAGCCATACTATTAGTCAGGCGCTAGAAGGAAAGCCCTGGCTTGGAATTTCTTACGAGCCACCGACGATTCCACAACCACTGGCTCTGACAACGCCAATGCCTCATGTTTCGCTCCCAATCGGCGGAAAAGTTCGTCCACGTCGTCAGGACGTATCAGTGAGTTTATACGTTCCGCGGTAGCGCTCTTTCCATCTGCTTAGCAAACACTCATCCTCTGGTGGCCAGTGAAGACAGACCTTAAATATTCTACAATAAGCATGCCTAAGATCATCCCTCGGCTCCGACGGCACTAGAAGAAGTCAGCTGGGGATGATAGACGGCATGACTCAGACGCACCGGCTCGGAAAATCCATGTTATCAAATCGTCCGGTAACATGTCTCTGGATAGGGCGACCTCAAGGGTTCCAGACTGGAACGCATGCTCACGATTAACCGGTTCTATAAGCAAGTTAGAGAACCTAACATGGATTTTTGCTGGAAACCCTGTAGTACTCGCCTCGCATAACCGCTTCCCATCTCCCGGGCGAGAAAGACAAGCGAGGGAACTTGGGAGGAGGCGGCACTTCGCTGTTCTGATCGAAAAAGTACCACAACTTGTCCTGATCGAACGCTTCTGTCCTGCGCACCGCATCAAGGAGACGCTGGAACCCCGTTTCGCCGCCGTCATCACCGAGGGCTGATGCCAGCATATCTTCACGTAGCTCTTTGCCTTCCGGGTCATGCTCCTTCGACTTTTGGGCTCTTTCTTTTCTTGAAGTACTGAGTGCAGCTTTTAGTTTGGCCACACTTGCCTCAGTTTCGTGGTCATCGACCGCTTCTGTAACGAGGGAATCGAGCGTAAACTTGTACTTAGGGACAGATATCCGTGTAATGTCCGGTTTGCTTGTATCAACAGCCTTCCTTGTTCGTTGGGACCGTAGTGTCACGCCTGTTGTTGAATTCTCCCCATTGGCCATATTGTCCGCCGCAACCTCAGCACTAGTGAATTGCTTGAACAGATCCTCCGGTGCCTCTAGCGATTCAATCGACTCCGTATCTTCTCCGTCAGAGCTAATGACCACCTCCTTGCCATTCCTCATGATGCGCTGTGACGAGTTGAAGCTTCCCCCAAACGAAGAAGTGTTCCAAGTGGGTCCGTCAGCGCTTCGATCATGTTGCGGAGGGAGTTCTTCTTTCGCCGGTTCGTCGGTCGAGAACAATAGATTATCTTGCAACTGGGACGCTGGGCTGTTAGACAACCGGGACGATGACGGTGACGGATCATTTAGCGGTGGACAGCGAGGATTCGCACCGGTGTTGTCCTTGGCCGTCTCAGTGCCATTGGGCTCTGTCGGGGTGTCGTGTCGGCTCAAGGAAAAATACGGGCGATTAAAGAAATCCTTGATGCTGCGCGATTGAGCCATGTTGAGGAGTTGGCATGGACCAAATAGCGGATAGAGGCGCCATATGCATATCTCGCAGTATTATTGCTCTCATGGTCAACGATCCACTCCACATTGATGCCCTGACACGTAGATAACGCGTGGAGATATCGCGATGTCACGTGATCGAATTCTGGTAAATACGGAAGCGTCTTCCGCGAGATCGCGTAAAAGCGCTCAAATCGCCAGCTGGTCAGTGGCGAATGTCCATTGTCCAATCCTCCAAGGTCATGTAAACTATCGTCATATACGTCTCTTGCTCACAAATGCTCGTATACTCAGATACTATGTAGATCCAAATCTCAAGTAATAATTCGAAGGAGCGCCATGACTAATGACCTCAAGCATATCCAACGGGGCTATAGTGGCATAGGCCCACAGCAGTACCTAAAACTGACTCATGACTCGTTACTACAGACTAGGGACGAAGGCACAACCAAGACGCGACAAGAAGGACTTGATCTTGGCTAGTGAGAACTTCCCTAACACAGTACAAGCAGCTCGTATTCAATATGATTCCCTGCTCGTCGAAAGCGCGGTTCTTGCGCGGCATCTTGGCGCGATTGTATATTACCATGTACGGTAATAATTCTGTTCGCCTAGCCGTGTGGCCCCAATGGCTGTTTTCAGGCTTCGTCCTCCGAGAAGGATTCCTCGAGAATACAGCAGCAATGGACACATGAAGAGTTATCAACTTATCATTGGGATACAACTTACCTATCTTCCTGGGAAGAAGCCATACTTCTCTCACCTTTGCATTGCTATAATGTCTTTCAAAATGGAGAGATTGATGTCAGATCAGGATAGGTTAAGCTGAAGGACCTGACAGATCTAAATGGAGAAAAACAATAGTATCCCTTAGTAACATGACTACTATGTACTACTAGTAAATGTCATATAATTTTATTCTTATCACAGAGTAAGCATATTAATTGTCCATACTCCGTTCTCCGTAGATCACCAGTATAACATGCAATGTACATACATTATACACTGGCATAAATTTGACACTAACTAGCTTAAGAAATTCGCGGAGCACGGCAACTGTAAATAATTTAGACTTCTGATCATCTAACCAGGGCAGACTTGGAGGACACTATCATCTGTTAATCGTTATTCCTCCGACTCGAATGCGAATATCCAGATCTAAAAATCTGAAAATCCGACATGTCGCGTTGCCACCAGTCCATTAAAAACTTCTATGCGGAACCAGATCTCGAAGGCTGGTCCATTGCAGACTGGGGGCGAGGGCATTCTTGGTATTACGAATCATAAATTACACGCATTGTACAGGTTGAATGAGGTCGCAAGGAATCCAATGAATGTAGATATTGGAGAATTTGGATGCATATTGTGATTGATCTGATAATAGATTGCTCTGTGAGTCTTCAATGATATCAATCTTGTTAAAAGTGAGAGGTTATTAATTATTAATAATTTGCTAGATCGGGGCCTGAAAAGAAAGAAGGCTGTGATTATTCCTGCACTGCTGCTGACAAACCACGGATTACAGCATTATCACCGATGAAGTTCGAGGGTGTATTGTGCTTGTAATCCCAATACACCAGCGGATCGCTCCTCTTCGTTACTTTCTCGGGCCGTCTTCCCAAGTAATAATAATCAGCTCTGTCGAAACGGTGACCTTAATGTTCTTCTATCGAACTACATTGTCTTCTATCCCCTCTTCCCTCTCAAATTATACTGAATCTACCATCGCTCTTTTCTTTATCGGAAGGGTTTTGGTATTGAACCTTCTCTTTTGTCATTTCTATCCCTTCCTTCGTGGATCAACTTCTTAGCTGAACACCGCCCCCCGTTCCCTTTTAGCTGTACAATTCCTCCTGTTTTGGGGCTTGCTTACGGTAGTATCAGCTAGCTCCGTCTTACACCCTCTCGCTGTATCGCCCTCAGCGCCTCTCTCCAAGGATTATCTGATGGGCTTCGTGAACTGTCTCTTCACTGCTCCTGCCTTCTAATCGATACTACACGACTGGAATAACATCCCAAAGACTGGTTGCGTCGCGCCGTTTGCTTTCCGTCTCGCTGGAGCGCGGATGTCTCCCTCCAGCTTGTCCTCTCTATACGAAAGAATATCGTCGTCGCTCATTCTCTGCCCGTGCTGGGTCACTGACGAGGTAAATGGCTTCGGTGCACTTTGGTGCAGGGAACAATGAGCCTGGCAATGAGATGAGAGAGGTGAGCAGCAATGTTTCAAAGCCAACAAAACGACAAAGATGGGCAACACAGCGGCTTGCTGGCGCCGGAGGTGTGCGGAAACGTGTCTCGATCATCGATCGCCTCCATAGACAAAAAGGATCGAAAGACGAGAAGCGGAGGTCGGGCGGAGACTTAATACCTTCAGCAAATGGCGAAGAAAATGAGGAATCGGAAAGCAGCAAACAAGGCAATCGGAGGGTCTACTTCAACGTTCCCATTCCCGATTCTGAAAGAGATGAAGATGGTCATCTCAAAGCCAGCTACCCGAGAAATAAGATCCGTACATCCAAGTACACGCCGTTGACTTTCGTGCCGAAAAATATCTGGCTCCAGTTCCATAACATAGCGAACATTTATTTCCTTTTCATCATCATCCTCAGTGTACGTCTTCCCTTTCCCAGTTGTCTCGCAAAAGTTTGACAGATAGCCTGACTGAATAACCAAATCAGTTTTTCCCAATCTTCGGCGCCAGTAACCCTGGTCTTAATGCCGTACCGCTGATCGTTATCGTCGTTGTTACCGCCTTCAAAGATGCAATTGAGGATTGGCGGCGTACAGTTCTCGACAATGAGTTGAATAACTCGCCTGTATATCGCCTGGTGGAATGGACTAATGTCAACTCCACCGAGGACGTTGTCTCGTTATGGCGTCGGTTCAAGAAAGCATGTACTCGCGCAACCATACTCGTATACCGCAAGACGAAGGCGTTGATTCGCAAGAAGGATGGTCTTCCGGATATAATCGAGGACACAATCGCGGATGAGAGGCGTGCCTCCTTCATGACAATGGTGACTCCACGCACATCGATCTACTCGCGTCGAGCTTCGGTCTTTTCCGCCCGCCAGAGCCAGGATCCGAATCGTGAGGCAATTCAAATGACCCCGGTGCCTTCGCCTAACCCTGAGTCCCGCCCAGACTGGCCTTTACTGAACGAAGAGTCGGCCACCCAGCCCCAGCCAGGTCAATCAGTTCGCCAAAGCTTGCCGCTGCCTTCCAGGACAGTCGGTAGTGTGCTTGATACGTCCAAGCAAACGCCGGGAAAGGCTCGGTTCAAACGAGACTATTGGAAGAATATCCAGGTCGGAGATTTCGTCCGATTGTACAATGGCGACCAAATTCCAGCCGATATCGTTATACTGTCAACGTCTGATCCTGATGGCGCTTGTTATGTCGAAACGAAGAATCTGGACGGCGAGACCAATTTGAAAGTTCGCCAAGCTCTCCATTGCGGACGTCGAGTTCGACATGCTCGGGATTGCGAGAAGGCAGAGTTTGTGATCGACAGCGAACCCCCACACCCCAATCTCTACGCTTATAATGGTGCGATCCGCTGGAACCAGCGTGACGAGGAGCATCCCGATGCTCCCAGGAAAGAAATGGTCGAGCCAATCTCAATCAACAACATGTTGCTCCGTGGATGTTCGCTGCGTAACACAGAGTGGGTTCTTGGTGTCGTGATCTTCACCGGAGCGGAAACGAAGATCATGCTCAATTCTGGAGAGACGCCGAGCAAAAGAGCCAGGCTTGCGAAGGACCTCAACTGGAACGTCATCTACAACTTTATCATCTTGTTCTGCATGTGCCTCGTTTCGGGAATTGTCAACGGTATTTCCTGGGGCTCATCTTTCAGGTCACTGGATTTTTTCGACTTCGGATCTTATGGAGGTTCGCCATCTGTTGACGGTATCATCACCTTCTGGGTCTCCATTATTCTGTTCCAGAACTTGGTGCCGATTTCACTCTACATCTCGCTTGAAATTGTTCGGACTGTTCAAGCCATCTTCATCCATAGCGATCTCTATATGTACTACGACAAGCTGGGAATTGCCTGTGTTCCGAAGTCTTGGAACATTTCCGACGACGTTGGGCAGATTGAGTACATTTTCTCAGATAAGACCGGCACGCTTACTCAGAATGTGATGGAGTTCAAGAAGTGCACAATCAATGGTGTTGAATATGGCGAAGCCTTTACGGAAGCTCTGCTTGGCATGAAGCGACGCGAAGGAGGCAATGCGGATGAAGAGGCCGCAAGAGCTCGGGAGCAAATTGCTGCGGATAAGGTCACGATGCTTCGAATGCTTCGGGAGATTCACAACAATCCATACCTGCGGGACGACAAATTGACGTTCATTGCACCCGACTTTGTTGCTGATTTGCAAGGTAAATCCGGTGACACCCAGAAGCATGCTACCGAGCATTTTATGCTTGCCCTTGCGCTTTGTCATACCGTCATTACGGAGCATACACCCGGAGATCCCCCTCAGGTGGAGTTCAAGGCGCAATCGCCCGACGAGGCAGCCCTCGTGGCCACGGCCCGCGATTGTGGTTTTACTGTGCTGGGGAGATCAGGCGATGACCTCGTGCTGAATGTCATGGGTGAGGAGCGGACCTACACTGTTCTCAATACTCTGGAGTTCAATTCAACCAGGAAGCGAATGAGCGCAATCATCCGAATGCCCGACGGGAAAATCCGACTCTTCTGTAAGGGAGCTGATAGCATCATCTACTCCCGTCTTGCCCGCGGCAAACAGCAGGAGCTGAGAAAAGCCACTGCGGAGCACCTGGAAATGTTCGCTCGAGAAGGCTTGCGAACCTTGTGTGTTGCCGATCGGGAACTCAGCGAGGAAGAGTATCAAGCGTGGAGTAAGGAGCACGATATCGCAGCAGCCGCTCTCACGGACCGCGAAGAGAAACTCGAGAAAGTCGCCAGCGATATAGAACAAGAACTCATGCTCTTGGGCGGAACTGCTATCGAAGACAGACTTCAAGACGGTGTACCGGACACCATCTCATTGCTGGCGGATGCTGGTATTAAATTGTGGGTCCTGACTGGAGACAAAGTCGAGACTGCCATCAATATCGGTTTCTCATGCAACCTGTTGAACAACGACATGGATCTGCTTGTGTTCAATATTCCCGAGAATCAACCAGAGACTGCCGCACAGGAGCTGGACAAAAACTTGCAGATTTTTGGACTGACTGGCTCTGACAAAGAGCTCGTCGCAGCTCGGGATGACCATACCCCTCCGCCGCCAACACACGCCGTGGTCATCGACGGCGAGACCCTCAAACTCATGCTCAGCGACGAGTTGAAACAGAAATTCCTTCTTCTGTGCAAGCAATGCAAGTCCGTCTTATGCTGTCGAGTCAGCCCAGCCCAGAAAGCTGCCGTCGTTCGCATGGTCAAGAGCGGTCTCAACATCATGGCTCTCTCTATCGGTGACGGTGCGAACGACGTTGCTATGATCCAGGAAGCTGACGTTGGTGTTGGTATTGCCGGTGAAGAGGGTCGTCAGGCAGTCATGTCATCCGATTATGCCATTGGGCAGTTCCGGTTTCTTCAACGGCTGGTTCTTGTGCATGGAAGATGGTCTTACCGCCGACTTGGGGAGACAATTGCGAACTTCTTCTACAAAGTACGTCGTAATACCCCGATGCAGAAATTATATGGTTAAATCCAACTAACGAAACTTGCAGAATCTTGTCTGGACGTTTGCCCTGTTCTGGTATTCGATCTACAATGACTTTGACGGCTCGTATCTCTTCGACTACACGTACATCGTTTTGGTCAACGTTGCATTCACGTCGTTGCCTGTAATCTTCATGGGTATTTTCGACCAGGACGTCGATGACAAGGTTTCCCTTGCCGTTCCTCAGCTTTACATGAGAGGCATTGAGCGAAAAGAATGGTCTCAGCGCAAGTTCTGGTACGCATTTTGTTTCGCGCTCTTTCTTCTATTACCATAACCACTGACATTGTCCAGGCTGTATATGCTCGACGGTCTATACCAGTCAGTGATGTGCTTCTTCATGCCTTATCTTCTGTATAGACCGGCAAATTTCGTCACCTCCGTTGGCCTAAACATCAATGACCGGACGCGCATGGGTGTATTGGTTGCCACTAGTGCAGTCATTGCCAGCAACACATACATCCTTCTGAACACCTATCGCTGGGACTGGTTGACCGTGTTGATCAATGTTATCAGCTCGCTGTTGATCTTCTTCTGGACCGGAGTTTATTCTTCTGTGACATCGTCTGGGCAATTCTACGGGGCTGCCGGGGAAGTTTACGGAGCGCTGTCGTTCTGGGTCGTTCTTCTACTGACCGTTACGATGTGTCTCCTTCCTCGCTTCTCCATCAAAGCGATTCAAAAGGTCTTCTTTCCTCGGGACGTGGATATCATCCGCGAGCAGGTCACTCAAGGTAAATTCAAGTACCTCGATCAATTCGATGCATATGTTCCGCCCAAAGCTGGTGCTGGTGCTGCTTCGGGCGGCTCGAGTGGTGAATCTGCAACTTCCTCGGATTTGGGAAAACCGGTTCAGCCAGCAGTGAAGCCGGATCCCAGTCTTCCTGAGGACGAACGACCGATCTATCCGCCGTCCGTTGCACCAACGGCCAATACCCACAATCCGCGCAGCCAGAATGGCAGCAATGGAACCAATTACACTTCCAGCCTTGACACCACTCACTACCAACGTCCGCAGTCCTTGGACTACATGCGACGTTCGACTGAGCGTACTCGGCATTCCTTTGACCGGATTCGAGCCAGCTTCGAGGCGACCAACGATTTTACTTCGGCTGCCATGTTGAGTAGGATAGAGTCGTCGCATACGGCTCCCCACGTGCTGCAAAGTCCACATGGGCCGCAATAAAGAAGTGTCAATGATCATTGACTTTATATAAGCCATTGTCGAACTCCTCTTCCATGCCCTTGATGACTTCTCTCCGCAATCCTCTCATTAATGTTCTTAATCTGACTAGATATTTTCCTTGTCCTTGTTTTCCTCATGACTGAGCAATTGCCCGTTCGTCGCGTTTACTATTCCCCCATAGAAGGCGTCCATGTGTGCTAGGTTGGTTGGCGGTTGGTACTGTAGATTGTGTGTGCTTCTGTTCTTGAGCATTGTGCCCTGCTGTAGGGCTTCTTCTTCCATCTTCCTGCACCTACTGCATTTTTCTTTTTTTCTTTGTGTCTTATAGTGCTTGACCAGCCTCTGGTTCTCATATGTATCTCCTTGTACAAAAGCACCTTGTCTCCTTGACCTACATTTTCAGCACTGCAGGTGTTTGTCTCCAACAACAGGCCTTGTTTCACTTCTATTTCTTTTTTCCTTTCCATGTTATTGCCCCACCCTATCAGGTTTCTCTTTTGGTTAGTATCTGGCGCCCGCCATGTCCCTGGAGACGCGGGACTGAGGGAGAAGTATAGGATATCAGGATATGGATGCATGTATCCTAGTGAAGACCTCAATGAGACAAAGTGTTCAATGAAGAAATTCCACATACAGATTTCCAATGTCCACTCAACATGATCTCTAGGAGCTCAAGTAATAATTGATGGAATCGATAAAAAGATTGAAAAGTTAGTCAAGGACCATCAATGATCTACAGCGCTCTCCCAGAATTCCTTCGATTGTCGTACGGAGTACGCGGCTTGGGTACAAAGGTAAGTCACCTGCTCTTTCCTGAGAATTCGAAGAACGGTAGGTAAGCCAGTCAATCCACAGACTATGAGCTCGATGTAGTTAGCTTTCGGATATAGATATTAGCCAGAGCATCTGGCGGTTCCAAAGGAAAAGAAGTGGCAGAACACTATACGGGCCTCGAGTTCTAAATGGAAGGCGCGTCCTTTGCACTTTCCACGCGTAAAGTGCGTCGAGTGATGCCATTTCCCCTGACCGCCTTTGATACCAGCCAATCAGCAGTTCTCTTTTGCCAGATGTATCAGAGTCTTTCAGACGGAAGAGTTTCCTCCTGCTTTCTTCTCTTTCTCTATCAGCAGGGTCCCATCCTGTCTTCAAGTTGATGAAGACAGGAGTTGATTTTGATCATTTAGTATATATATTTCACTGATTCAGAAGCGGTGTTTATGCTTCTGCACATCTGTTTGTTGGCATCTATGCAGTCAGCTCACTGGTGAAGTCTAAGCACTGTCATCGCTTTATCTTTCATCATCTTGGAAGATTGCAGTAGTCCATGGCGATGTAATATTTGCTTGGAAGAAAGATTACATTCTGGCATGGAGGGATCTGTCTCTTACTTACCATCACCACCTCATATCACCCACGACATCTTTCAAGTAGGAATGAGTGGTGGTAGCTCTTCCGCATCAACTTTTAACACGCCGCCTTGAGACTTCACGTCATGGAGTTCATGGATATTGTCGGGTAAGTCTTCAGAATGGACTGACTTCTCTTTGACTGTTCCGTCTTCTTTCTATGTGTCGACCCGTCTGATTGTTGAATGATACCCTCAGAGAGCTACAAGCCCTCCCGGACAATATCCATCTACTCTGCCCTCGACAGCACGATGACGATCATGCACGCTACGACGATCCTACAGAGGTAGATGAATCCGGGACAAGTGTCGCTACTCGGGTGGCCGAGGCCAAAGCCCGCAAAGAGAAATTTCTCTCGTGCATGCGCATTTTGGCATATAACCAGGACGGCGTCGAGGAAGTTCAAACCTGGATCTGGCGGAAGATCGATGAGACGTTAGAGAAATGCGATCTCTGCATTAAGGAGTACTATACGGGAAAGATGTGGTTGATGGAGAAATTGAAGGAGAGCTACGACGACGAGGATATTGAGAAGTTTGCTCGTATGTTGGACGAGGGGGATATCAAGCGGATAACGAGGAACTTGACGGTCGCTACAGCCAGGCTTAGAGAAGTGCCATCTGACCAGATGGGGCTCCATGTTCTGGATCGGGCGTCCCTGCTATCGATATTTGAGAGTCTTAGCTGTGAGGCTATGCTTCGGAATGAGAGCCTGCTGAAGGAATACTTCGATGAGCCGTTCAAACTCATCCAGACGAAGCGCCTTCTGAAAGTGGGGGACTACATCCCTGCTGTCACCCGCTTCCTGTTCGATGATAACAATGACCGCAGCCGGTGGGCAGTTTCATCTTGGATACGCTATTCTCGGCCTCCAACCGACCTCGAATTCGACTGGGCCGTCAAGGAGCCGCTTCTTGATATGTTGAGGTTGGCATCCCAGCAGCCACCGCAGATCATCGTTGTCCAGAGGCTCTGGCGAGGCATGCAATTCGTTGTGAACAGACTGGATAAGGATCAAATCACGCATCAGCTACGGGCGCTGGAGATCGATCCTTGTCGCCTGTCGGTCGACCATCTTGCGATGCCAGTACCCGGCCTGCGGTACCTATTGGTTACCATACAATTGTTTGTGGAGAAGGCTCCTGGAGACTTTTGGGATGCCATGCAGACTATATCACCCAAGGCCATCATTGAGCAGGTGTTCTTCAACCCACAATTTGATGCGTTTCTCATGCAGACCCAGGCGGGCGAGCCGTTCGAGAAGTCCGCCATGAAGGATATGCTAGCATGGATCAATCCGTTTATGTCATCTTTGAAGGGTGCTGAACAACCGGCTGCTTGCAGATTCCTCGTTTCTCAGCTGCTCAATCGACTTCAAGACGAGCAACGCTTTCCGAACTTGTCCAGATACCACTGCTTTCATCTTGGCTTGACGTGTCTGCTTCGAACCCTCCGCAATTTTACCGACCACGAATCGTCCAGGGGCTCGGTCGGCCGCATCGTCTTGTCCGAAACCTTGAGCGTTGTCAGCGAGAACATTAACAAAATTCTCCAACCGCCGGAGTTTGCTGTTGAGCAAGGTCGTCAGCAAGAAATAGTGGACTTGTGCATGGATGTTATTCGGAACACACTTGCACTCGAATGCCAATCCTTGAAGAGTGACTATGAGGTTATTCTTCACCACAATACTCTCCAACACGGTGTTAGCACTTATTCCCCAACCATCTGGGAGGCGGTTGTTCGGAGCTTACATGAGGACAATCTCGCGCTTTCAACTGCTGCTTTGAATGGTATATTGCCTCTCGTTGGCCTTGAGAAATTTATTATCAAGGGAGAAGGGAGCCAGGAGAAGATTCATTTTAATACGATCTATGGGCACCTTACCCGTCTCTCATGCCAGATCATTGAGCGCCTGGCCTATTTTAAAGTGGATCATCTTAATGAGTTGTTCAAGAGTCAGGACACGAGCAGCGCTTTGGTGTCCGCTCTTTTCTCAGCAGATTTGGACACCTATCAAGCCGCCATCGACCTCATCAAGAACTTCAGCGGCCAATCTGGTCGAAGGGAAGCCATTTCCTATCTGTTGCAATCGTTCTTTATCGTGACAATGTACGGACTCAGCTGGTCTTTCCGACGCATCTCTAACATGAAGACGTTCGCATCTACTCCAAGGATGATACATACCGGAACGGATATTGTAGAGATCCTTTGTGACAGCCAGACCGGTATGCTTCGGACGCGCAAGCTCGTGGATCGTAAGGAGATTCTCTCACTCCAGAAGCTCTGGGAGTTTCTGTGGCAAGCTTTATCAACGATCTTCAATGAGACTGAGTCATGGCACGGGAGAGGCGTCGATAAAAACATCATGGTGGAATTTTGTCGGGACACGATGCAGTTTGCCGATCTTCTCTTCAATCAATATGGCGTGTTCCTCAGTGCTGTCGTGGATGCGGACCCTGCTCAGGAACAGGCCGCCCGTGAGAACTTTCTCAAATCTCCTACTGCAACCATGAGCGCGATGGTCAAGTGGCTCAGATTGAAGGATGAGTATCTCTTGACCACTCTGGTTGGGCTTGTGGCCAAGCTTCTTCGCCGGTTGGGCGATCTTAGCGTTACCACCGTGAAAGAAGATGCTCTAAAGTTCATTCTCGATGTAGCAGTGGAGTCGAAAGTGAAAACGAATTTGACACTTCAAGAAAAGGCGGAACTCGTCCGGGCCTTGGAGGCTTACACCAAGAAGCCCGTTGTCACTGCTTCGACTGCTTCTTTGAAGAAGCAGAGCATGATCACTGCATTTGCCAAGCCGGTAGATCCTTCGGCTGCATCCACTCCGTCAAGAGGAACCAGTGAGGATGAGTTTGATGAATCCAGCGTTCCAGATGATGTGCTGATGCAGCTTTCGCGGTCTGTTGAGCTGAATAAAGCTCGGCTCGCAGCTGAAGCTAAGAGAAAAGCTGAAAAGGCAGCGAATGCGCTTCCAGCAATTTCCAAGCCTGTGCCGACCCAGAAACCCACCGCCGCAAGTGTTCTCTCATTCAAAGAGAAGCGTGAGAGGGAAAGGGAGGCTAAGAGACAACGTGATTTGGCTGCAGTGGCACGGCTCAAGAAGAATCTTCCCGCTCGCGGTGTCGCTGAGCAAACTGCAGAACAAGGCTCGGGGTTGAGCGGAATTGGAGTTAAGGGCAAAGATCATACTCCCGCAGAGAGTATGATGGTCTCTTCCGGTTCAGAATCAGAGTCGGAAAGCGAGGATGAGCTTGATAAAGCACTTTTCGGAGCGAAATCCAGGTCGATGCCCGATGCTGTCAAAGCGTATGAGGAGAGCAAAAAGCAATCCCTCATGCAGCAGGGACCAGTTAAGAAGATCAAACAGGTACGTTCTGCCAAGGACATGCGGGCTAGATTGGCTCCGGATCTTTCGTCGTTGCATCGTACGCTTCTGAGCTGGGATTTCTTTGCGAATGGAGATCTGCCGCCAAATTCGGGCCGGACCGATTACAGCCTGGTGTCCAATACATTCAGAGATCCGATTGAGTATCAGAGAACCTTTGAGCCTCTTCTGATACTGGAGGCTTGGCAAGGGTTCCAGTCCGCAAAAGAAGAAGGATTGTTCAAGCCATTTGAGGTCAAAGTCGCCACCCGGCTCTCGGTAGACTCCTTCGTTGAAGTCAGCACCGTTATGCCTTTCCCTGATGTCAAAGATTTTGGTCTGGGTGAAGCTGACATCGTTCTTCTTTCCAAATCCCGGTCCCCAGCGACTGATTCGTCAGCTCCTCACTGCTTGGCTCGGGTTTCTGGCATCAACAAGAAAAAGGGCAGTGTTGAGGTTTCATATCGCGTCAATCCTGGAATTCCATTCATCAATTCTCTCGCACCCGGCGTTACTATGTGGGGTGTAAGAATCACCTCATTGACTCCCCTTGAGCGCGAGTACGGTGCTCTCATGGCCCTGCAGTATTACGATCTGTGCGAAGAAGTCATCAAGGCAAAACCCTCCCCGCTGCTGAAATACTCTGACGCGACCCTGAAACCCATCGCCGAAAACTACAACGTCAACCCTGCACAGGCGAAGGCGATCAAGTCTGCCATTGACAATGATGCCTTCACACTGATCCAAGGTCCACCGGGTTCTGGGAAGACGAAGACAATCGTTGCGCTCGTAGGAGCTCTTTTGAGTGGTTCACTGGGCAATCAAGGCGTAGCAATCTCCCGACCCACCCCCATCGTGGGCACCAATTCCAGACCTGCCGCCAGAACGACCACTGCGAAAAAGTTGCTGGTTTGCGCTCCTAGTAATGCTGCGGTGGATGAGTTAGTTATGAGATTGAAGGAGGGAGTGAAAACATTGCAAGGCCGACACGAAAAGCTATCAGTCATCCGTCTGGGACGAAGCGATGCCATTAACGCCAATGTACTCGATGTGACCTTGGACGAGCTAGTGAACGCGAGGCTTAATCAGACTTCGCGCAAGGAATCAGGCGAAAGGGATCTGCAGAAGGTTTACATGGAACACAAAGAGGCCGACAACGCATTCAAGGAAATCCGTGCGCGACTCGACCAGTGTCGTGCGCAGGGATTGCCTGTTCCGACCGAACTGGAGCGTGAATTCGATCTGCTCAAGAAGAAGAAGACGCAGCTCAGTCAAGAGATCGACAACGCAAGAGACAAAAACCATGCCGCTGCTCGAGACGCGGATCTGACTCGGCGACGTATTCAGCAGGAGATCATCGATGGCGCACACGTTATCTGTGCGACGCTGAGCGGAAGTGGTCACGAGATGTTCCAGAATTTAAGCATTGAATTCGAGACGGTTATTATTGACGAAGCTGCTCAGTCCATTGAACTGAGTGCTCTGATTCCATTGAAATACGGTTGTTCGAAATGTATCCTTGTCGGAGATCCGAAGCAGCTGCCTCCAACCGTTCTGTCAAGGGTTGCTTCGAAATTCCAGTACGAGCAGAGTTTGTTCGTTCGTATGCAGAATAACCATCCGAATGATGTGCATTTACTGGACACTCAGTATCGTATGCATCCAGAGATCAGTTGCTTTCCCAGCGCTGCATTCTACGATGGCAGGCTCCAGGATGGACCCAATATGGCGAAGCTGCGAGATCGCCCCTGGCATCAAAGCGAACTTCTGAGCCCATATCGCTTCTTCGACGTGCAAGGTCTCCATCAGAGTGCTCCAAAGGGTCATTCTTTGGTCAACATGGCCGAGATTCGGGTGGCCATGCAGCTATACGAGCGTCTCCTTACTGACTTTCGCGGTTACGACTTTGCTGGGAAAATTGGTATCATCACTCCTTATAGAGGTCAAAATAAAGAGCTCAAGACCCAGTTCGCTGCTAAGTATGGAAATTCCATCCTCAGCAGTGTTGAATTCAACACGACCGACGCTTTCCAGGGTAGAGAATGCGAAGTCATCATCTTCTCTTGCGTACGAGCCTCCAATAAGGGAATCGGTTTCTTGGCAGATATTCGCCGTATGAACGTCGGATTGACCCGTGCCAAATCTTCGCTTTGGGTCCTTGGGAACTCACAATCTCTGGTGCAGGGAGAGTTCTGGAGCGCTCTCATCAGTAACGCACGGGAGAGGAATGTCTACACGGATGGCGATGTCTTGAGCTTGCTTCAGCGGCCACAGTTTACGGGCTACAAGGATGTGGAGATGGGCGATGCTGATGCACAGGAAGAGCCCTCAAAGCCTTCATCGGTCGCGTCGTTTTCGAGGCCTTCCTCTGCCTCCCTTGAGCCTTCACGTTCAGTTTCAGTGTCCGCATCTGGAAGAGGTACTCCGCCGATTCCGGTGCCTGATGGGCCGTCGGGAGGACCATCGGGACTGGACGAGACGCGCTTTTGCGGGATCTGCGGAAGCTTCCTTCACATGACGCATAATTGTGACAATGACGATGCAAAAGAAGCCACCAGGGGCACGTGCTTCAGATGCAAGGCTTCTGGGCATACGCAGTTCAATTGTACCGCCGAGCGCTGCATGGAGTGTGGTGACTTTGGCCACGCTTCTCACGAATGCAGGTCTACCAAGCGGCTGGCAAAGCAGGAGAGACAGCGGATTGCACGAGAGGAATACAAACATGCCCAATTGCAAAAGCAGAAGGCCGAGCGCCAGCGCTCGCGACAACTCGGGAAGCACGATCCCAAAGTGCCTGTCGTTCAAGCCACGCGTGCATCGCCGCCTCCCGAGGCAAAGAAACCCGTCAAGCCTGAGGATAACCCTTCAAGCAAGCGCAAACGCACAGATTCGCCCCCACCAGCTGCGCCCAAGGGTCCGAAATCACGAAAGGCTGAACATCCTCCCAGAGGCCCAAGGCGCAACAATCTCGATGCCAACATTCCTCCAAATACCAATGACCTGATTAAGCCATCTCGAGATGGACCGGGCCATGCGCCGTTGAACCATCACCATAACATACATTCCGGCGATCCACTAACGGATGCGAATTCAGTGGACGTGAGTTTTCTGTATCGTGTCGTGTTTGAGCGAATCCGATTCACTGACTTTAATAGCTCGCCCAACGTGTGCCGCAACCTAGAACTGGTAACGGGGTGAGGCCTCCGAATTCAGCGAATGTGAGTTTTGGCGTATCTTGTCAAGCCTGGGTGAATCAGAAGATTTACTGACTCAAATATCCAGCTTGCCCCACGCCCGTCGGATCCCAGACCTGGTAACGGAGTAAAACCGCCCATAATTCGCAAGAAGAAAGAGGTCGATCCTTTCATCCGGCCGAAGAGAAGATGAATGGCATTTTTATCTATCATCACATTTTGTTGCTATACAAAGGGCCTCCTTTCAATCTGTTCTATACGTGACCTGTTTTCTACTGAAATTTGTTTCATAGCGCGCATAGTGGCGGCTGCCTCTTGTTCTTTGTTGTCTTTCCGCGCATGGTCAGCTAAAGTCATTTGAACACATGCAATTTCATTTGAGCATTACCCTCGGAGGCATTGCGATCCCGGGTTGTCTTCCTGCTCTGTTTAGGAATCAAGCATTTGATGGGCGTTGGTTTGATTGTCTTCTTGTGGTCTGCAAGGGGGATTGGACGCAACTATGGTACCTGGGAGGTCTTTGCTGAAAACGACTGTCTATCTATACCCTTTGATGCAAATCGGGTGGTTTATGGAGATTTCACTTTACTACGATATACTGATGCATTAGAATCGATGTATTCAAGGTCCAGCCATAAGAATGGGCTGGATGACTCTAAAGTGTCTCCAAGTGTTTACAAGTGCTTGTATAACGATTTCTTCATGAGAGTCAGCCATGTACTTTCCTGTCAACTCTTGAAGCTTGATTTGGACTCTGGGTATGATGATGATTACGTCCTCGGACATACAAAGAGATGATCAACCAACGACAAGTGCCTAGAGACAATCAATCTTGTACTTTTGAATATCTGTAATCCAAATTTGAGGTCTCCAATAGTTCACAGTAGTATTGCTGTCGGTCGTAAGGAGTAAATAAACTTCAGTGGATGACGATCACCTATCTCTCTGCCTCCATCTACATCGACAGCTGAGCGGCTCCATCAATCCTTCCTTTTTCTCGCAGGGTACTGTACAGTATCTGTACAGTGCAAGCTTGGTCATCCTGCACTTCTGCCACGCTTTTGTTGCGTTTCGCGTGGACTGGGTATCTGCATACAGGTATTCATTCGCATGGCATCGGACGGGACGATGCATTCAACTCAGGCTTCGGAGAATTGGAAGGCAAATCGCAGGAGGTCCAATACAGTACTATCAGGTGGTGCTAATGTATCATGTCTGGAGCGGGATTGTGGTACTGTGCTGCGTTGCATCGTCGGTATACATATGGTCCAGACATGATAGTAGCCACTGATTTCTTCCTAAAGAGAAGAAGTGTTGGATACGAGTATGTACTCCGTACGCAAGGGGGTTGCGGAAGGTCTTGTTTTAGTGCGCCTGGCGATGTTTCTAGGGCTAGATACTCCATATTCACAATTCAGATGAAGAGACAGACGACTTTGAGTTAAATATCAAGGATTAACGCATTGATGATTCATTGTTAATTGTGAACAAGGCAACGAGGAGATTTCCTAGTCTTAATAACTATGACTATAATCGCTTTTGTGGCAGGGGATTGCCACTCGAGCCCAACATGCAAAAAACGAAGAGATATATCATATTTCCGGCAGGCCGACAGAATGACGTGGCGGGTTTTCTTGTTTTGTGACAGGTCACCTCGTCTTCAACTTGTCATTTGTCTCTGCATCTTCGATCCATTGTCTCGGATACCACTGCTACGGTATCTCACTTCGATCTGTCGAGTCTTGTTACATTTGACATGTTAGGATCGGCAGTTGCCAGCTTTCGTCCAGATCCTCGAAATATGGCCAGGTTAATCTATTAATTTAATCTACTGTATTGTAGTATCGCATCCCATCCCGGTCGGTTTATCTATCCCTTCTCAAGGGGCAGCCCCAATCTCCCGAAAGCCTATCCATGAGCTGATGCCTCACATTATTGCTGTATTAGAGCTTGCTGATCGTCCCCAGCCCAGGGTCTTCTTTTGAGTCTCGACGGTGACTTGATATCCCTTGTTTGCATGTTACTCCAGTTGTCTCAAGTCCAGCTTCCACAGAGCGGGAAATGTCTGAATGAACCTATTGTACAGTCTCGCACGAGTTCAATGCTATAGTACTAGTATTCTCTTATGAGTGAGACTGGCAGGTCATTGCTCCAATACGGTATGTTCTGCACCATTCTATATGGCAGTATAATGTATGCACCACCATGCATCGATATAAGCTCCTCTCTCTGGAAGACGCTCTGATCTTTCGCTCGGTTCAACTCATGGACAACGATCATCGGACCATATGGCCTGCATCTTACGAGCGAGCCGCCACATCGAGCGAATGGTTCGACCGCAAAGCCACTGGCGTCTTCTTGTCGGGGAGTCTCTTCCACCATCCATCCACTACTGCTGTACGCACTATGCAGGTACAAGCAGATCAAATCAAGATCGCCTCTCAGGGAAGACAGCTAAACCTTGAGACCTCTGGTTTACTTTTTATCTGCGAATCAAGCTGAGAATGACCTGAGCTACCGCCCTTCCCGTACTTCCGCAATCTCTATGTACATCGTACAGCTCAATAATAGGGCCCGCTGCCTTGCATGCTTAGGCTTGTTCTCCTTCCTCGGAGTAGCCGGGACTACGGCGTATACCCAACCTCGATTCAGACTTATTTTACGATAGCGGACATGATGTCGATTCCTTCTGAGGGCGGGCCGCCGCCTCCTGCAATACTTGTAGGACTAGCTACAGTCTACAGCCCATTGAACACTTAAAGAAGGCTATGACGGCTCGTCTCCACTAGAGAGCTTTTAAAGTCAAAAGAAGTCTCGTTATCTTTAGGATCGATCCTCTTTGCTTCCCATGACCATCGGTTCCCGTCGGTACCTACATATAAACATATTGCAGCTCGCGCCTTGTACATATTGCATCTGTGCCTTACATTGTGTCTATACGACGACGATCCTTTGCTCTGCAGCAGTTGACAACTTCCAACACTTACCGAATAAGCGACAGCTTTCACTTTTCCCACCGAGCAGGAGTGCAGACAACGTACATAGAACCGGGTAACAGGATCAAGAACTGTCCCTCTTCGGCAAAGAGAAACCTTGCTCGCTACCCATCATCGACGCATTGTTTCTTCAGGTCTCGCCACCATCCATGTTGACCTCCCGCAGCTCCTAGGCATCTATCTCAAAAGCCATCTGGGTGGCTGGAAATTCGGCTGGCTTCCTTAATGCATAATCACTTGAGCGACCTGCATGAGTACGCTATTGCTCCGAGTCCAGTGGTCCCGACTTGCCGGCCCAGCCCACCGCCATCCTCGAAGCGCAGACGATACAGTATGCCCGCTGTCTCATCCAAGCAACAGCAAGTCACGACAATACCTCGAGGCGACGACGACGCCCGACAACGGTTGCCCAGTATAACAGGATCATCCAACGGATCCATGAAGAGCGAAACCTCCCTGGAGCTGGTGCGTCACTCTCAGCCAAATGGTGCATCCGCGCCAGCTTCACATTCTTCAGGATTCAAGAAGCGCTTCAAGCTTCTTGCTCCGCGGCAAAAGAAGGATGAAGAGTCTTGCAGCAAGTCCGACGAGGAAGCTCGCCAATTGTTGGCCTTGGAGCGTGAAGGGTTGTTCTCGCTGTCGTCAGGCAAGAAAGGTGGCGACTCCAGTTCCATGCGATCAAAGTCGTCAAAGACCAAAAAGGAGGTCGAGGACTCGGGCCGGCCTTCGCTAGAACCAAAGGCTGAGAACAAGGAAAAGCCGTTGGCCAGGGATGTCCCGTTATCTTCGCTGGATATCGGTGACTTTAGCTCCTTAGTTGAGGCCGCTGTGTCTCTGTCGTCCGGGTTTAGCGATATGTCACCGCCCTATCAGAACGTCATGTCCTCAACCCAAGCAAAGGACTCTCAACCCTCACAACAGCAGTCGGCCGCGACAGCGCAGAACCCGTCGGTTTCGAAACCTGAGATTCCTAACCACGGACAAGAGTCGGCCGAAGCTGCATCCTCAACCAATGCTACAAATGCCAGCACTTCCGGCAATCGTAGCCACGACGACGATAGCTCCCAGTCGACATCTCTTCCCCAATTTAACAGTACACCTCCCCATGGGGCTGGAACCGACAATACCCAGCACAAAAAGGAGACGAACAAAGCAGTTTGCGACGGTACTCAGACTTCCTCTTTGCCGTCCAATGGCATGAAACCGCACAGCGAATCCAACAATACCGGTCCCAGAGCGGACCAAGGCTCTGCGAACAGCAACGCTCCCGAACCCCAGATTCATTTCAACTCCCGTTCACAGCCTCTGAAGCTGTTTCCTGACCCATTACCTCCCCGCGCATCTAGCAGGACTGCACTTCGGACGTCCAGTAGTGGCAGTCAGCCGGCTTTGAATCCTCCGCAACGATTGGCTTCCCCTCAGCCAGCTCAGGGGCCCATGCTGGCTTTGACTGAAACTGCCAGCGAGAGCCAAGGCCAGGAAGCTCAGAATGCTCCCACTGAAGACCGCAGCCCCCGGCCTCATAGTTCGGTCTTTTCGTCCGCTATGCACCCGTCAGTCTCAGCAGGGACACTGCCGGCGGGTGCGACGCCGGGGGCATCCTCCCACAGCAATGCCAGCAGTCGACCTGCATCGTTTCAGATAGGAACGATTAACGGATTCCCCCTGCCAGCACCTATGAGACCATTACCTTCGGTGCCTGAGCCTGGAACCGCCACTAGCATTTATCAGGAGCAGAGCATTCCGCCGGTCAAGTTAACATCGCGGCCAAATGGTCATTCTTCGGCACTTCAACAACAACCACTAGGTCATCTCCCTCCTGACGAATCCTCGCTGGATTCTGCTCCGGCTAACGGCCGATCTTCGAGAGCGCAAAACATAGCGTCCGCTCGGTTGAACATTGACGACAAACAAGTTGAGTCCACCCAGGCAACAGCATCAAACCACATGGACCCATCACTCTTGGAACGGAAGCGTATGAACCGAGCCGAGCGAGTACATGCGTTGAAGATGAGAGACATATCAGAGAGTCGTCTGTACCTTAAGGGGCCAGACACGCCTCGGGAAGCTGAGCATTCGAGGTTCAATGAGTCCCCGGTAGTCCCACGAGTTTCCTTTCAACACGATCGAGAAGCACGGCACAGCCGCAGGCGTGATGGTGAGCTCATCGATGACGCTGAGCATCAACGTGTAAGGAATGGCACTCCTGAGGCCTCTCCATCATTTCCTGCACCTCAGGCCCAACCAGTGCGACTCAATGGACACTCCATCCGCAGACACAACTTGTCTCTACCCAATGGCTCTGCTTCCTCTCTGATACGGCAGAATGAACCGACCATGGCCCCTGACACCCCAAGAAGCAACGGCACCTTCCGAAGTAACAGCACACGCAGCGCCAGCATCCGCCACGAAAGGGTGCATGATGAACAACAGTCGTATGATCGTTCAGACTCTCCTTCTCTGCGATCTTCGGACGAAGAGGCGTTGATTGCGAGCATGCGCCCGCCCCAGTCTCGCAAGGCTCCCGACAGGCGCCGAAAGCCCAAACCGACACAGAATGCCGGCGGTGCTATTTCTTCGCATGCTGCTCCCAGGATGCGAAAACCAACGCCATCCGAGCACGTTGAACCGCTAACTCCTCGAAGCCGAAGCTGCCACAGTCTCGAGAAGGGCTCGCCTCAGTCGCAGTACTCTCACCAGACTCATAATTCTCGTGCGAGTCGTCAGGCAAAGGCTACGCGAAACGCTTCTCAAGTGCACGTTATGCACACGCTGGAAGCTCGCGTCGCCGACCTTGAGCGCCAGAACAAGGCTCTCCAAGCCGCTCTCTTGGCCGCGCTGGGCTTGAATGTCCATGTCAAGCCAGACACTGAGAGTGTTCTCAGCGGATCTCTGGCCACGTGTGTACTGTCTGCAACGTCCCCAACCATGAACACGTCGTTTTCATCTCTGAACAATTTCTCAGGTGCGGATGACTTGGCTCCTCCGCAGACTGTGCGAAATCTCCGCAAAGAAAGAGCATTCCCTCGCCCCAATAGTTGGATCGAAACCGAAAACAGTAGCGTGCGACACAGCTACGCCACATCGAGCTCCAGAGGTGATGATGATGATGATGATGCGGATATCAGAGCAGTGGAGGACATGATTGAGGATCTTGAGGTTGGTTGGCCGTCAGACCGATCGAGCATGGAGGCAATGCGCGGCCATTAGAAAAAATATCAAGTGCGTGTTTTCTGGAAAAAGATTCACGGCCGATGAGCGAAGTTCTTCAGCCACCCTGGCCATTGGTCGACGTCTTATGATGATTCATGTTGAATGTCGCGCGTTTCATTCCCGTCTCAGTCGATGAACACGATACCGTCTTTTCTGATACTGTACATCATCTTTGATGATCTGACGTTTCGTTTACTTCTCCTTCGGACCACAGGTCCTAATGCCCGCTTTAGGACGTTTACTATCAGCCTCTTTGCTGCCTTTTTCCAAACGATACCATTCTGTTCGAATTCCACTTTCTTCTTTCTTTTTGTGTTGTTGATAAGGCCGAAATGGGTGGTGTTAATGCAGGTATATAATCACCAGAAAAATCTATTCTGTTTGTCATATACTATAAGATTGAAGTTTTTCGTAGTATGTTAATAACACGCTGCTGGCCCGGGTCAGACCTTGAAGCAATTGAGCAGTCGAGAGATACACTCTGCAGCGTATCCGTGGGAGCATATCTTGTTGTTCTTTGGAAACCTATAACCAAAGAATTCATAATCAGTTCCGTACCAACAATGAAGAAACGGTTGATAACGGTTCATCATTGAAAGCAGATCTTTGGCTTTCTCGTGGAAGTTTGCTTAGTCATCCACCCCGAGCTACCTCAGCGTCATTGTTGTCGTTGTCCTGTTTTGTGACAAGAGATCCAAACCAGCAATTGTTGGTTCGGACTCGACGCAAGCATCGGTCTCTGGTTGGAACTAGAATACAGAAGCCAGATCTATGACCTGAAAGGACTTGGACTACCATCGACCACGTCTGCTCTTTCCGGGCCAACAAGTTCTCCATTGCCCTCGGTGCCGTGCGAGAATCAATCATGGCCAACTCCATATCGGTAGGATCGAACCCAAAGTTGCAGCGAAAAGCATTGTCTGTTCATTCACTGATCTTTTTCAATTCCTTCTCCTGATTATCGCAGCCCCAAATCCCACAACATGTCACTGCCCTCCTCACACACCTCACTTCCCGCCCTGGCGTGCAATCCACCCTCATCCTCTCCCGCAAGGACGGGTCCATCATCCAAACCACGGGATTGTTAGCTACCGAGTCATCGGCAGCAGATCAGGGAAACGGCATTCAGCGTGTATCTCCAGGAGCAGCA
The DNA here is from genome assembly GCA_000787455.1 of Evansstolkia leycettana. NCBI lineage: Eukaryota > Fungi > Ascomycota > Eurotiomycetes > Eurotiales > Aspergillaceae > Evansstolkia > Evansstolkia leycettana. The sequence goes on along the minus strand of JSYV01000251.1, from coordinate 29,062 downwards.
GCCACTGCCGACAATGCCACGAATACGACAACATCCGACTCCTTGCAATCTTCTTCTTTTTCTTCACCGGCCTTTCCGACCAACGCTGCTCCAAATAATCAACAACCGTCGTATCGGCCCACCCATGCAGAAGCGCTGGCCGCACATATCTACGCCTTTGTCTCAAGCGCGTCGGCATTGAGCGTATCGCTATCGCATCCTATTTCGTCCTCGTCTCAGACACCTGTGGAAAATGGCTACAGCTCGAAAACTACGGGGCTAAACGGCGGGGCGGCGCAAGATGGTCACAGCCGTGAAGACGATGCAGACGCAGACGGCCACGAGCGGGAGGAAGATGACGAAGTGAAACTGCTTCGGCTCCGGACGAAGAAGCATGAAATCGTCGTGGTGCCGGATAAGAAGTATTTGCTGTGTGTGGTGCACGATGTGGCTGGTTCTGCGGCTGGGGGAGGAGGTGGTGGTACTGGTGCGGGAGTTGCAGGGATACGATCTTCGAAATGAATGAGAAGAGGATGGAGATTCATCATCTTGTCTTTTTTTCTGATGTTGGCAGTTGGCTTTTTTGGTTCTGCATTATTGGCATATACCCTTTTGAATGCAATGGTTCTTCTTTTTTTTCTCTCTCCGGTTTCAAGACATTCCTTTGATGCATGGTTACTTTTCAAGATCCCCCAAACTGACTTTCATTATCTCGCTTTGCATCGGTTGTATCCTCTGTCAACACTGCTACGTTGGCTTCGAGACCCTTTAAATATCAGCTCGGGCAATGCAACATCAGCACCACCTTTGGCCGCGGCCGATCTAGCGCTTGCCCCTCTTTATTCTTATCTGAGCGCTGGTTGTCTCGCCGACTCTCTTACCTTTACCAGCTGCCATTCCGACAATATAGAACGGAATTCTGCAACGAACTAGGGTGTCACACGCTGGCTCAATTCTCTGTGTCTACTTGAGTTCATTAGAGTCAAGTTCTTACAGCCGTGACAATGACATCGACGTTTAGTATCGCGCAGGCTCGGTCTCGCTTCCCCGCGTTGCATCAGGAGCAGATCTTCATGGACAATGCAGGTATGTATCTCATATCTATCTTATTAGTGATTCAATCCATGCTTTACAAAAGTGTGCTGTGGCTTTGTCGGGGAGAGAGAGATACACTATGTCATCCTCCAGGATGGGTTTTCAGGACAGAATGATATATGAATAGTCCTTAACTTAATTCTCTTGGATAGGCGGAAGCCAGGTCTTAGACACGGTCATTGAATCGTAAGTCTCCCTGAGCTAGCTACTGATAGACTCGATCGATGTGATGACTGACTCCTTGCTCAGGATAAGGGAGTAATTCTCCAAGACCAACGTTCAACTCGGAGCGACGTACCCGACATCCAAAGAGTCCACTGCCGCGTATGAGAATGGGTACAAGGCCGCGGCCAAGTTCATCAATACCAGTCCTGACGAGGTCTGTAAACATCGCATTTGCCCTCGCATTGAGGCGATTGTCACTCCTTTTCTACTGCATACTGACCCCAGCGATAGATCTCCATCGGAGCGTCAACAACCCAACTCCTGCACAACCTCTCCACAGCCCTGGACTTCCAGCCGGGCGACGAGATGGTCTTGTCTCTGCTAAACCACGAAGCGAATTCCGCTCCGTGGGTCCGCGTCGCTGAGCGGATGGGACTGAGCGTGAAGTGGTGGGCACCGAGCGATAAGAAGAATCCCGTCTGCGAACTCGAGACGTTGAAGCCGTTGCTCTCGGAGAAGACGAGGCTCGTGGCCTGTCCGCATGTTTCGAATCTCACGGGGGGCATTACGAGGGTTAGAGAGATTGCGGATCTGGTTCATCGCTTTCCACGGGTGAGTTGTGCTTGGTCTTTACCGGAAATGACATGAATAACTGCCATCTGCCTAAGAGATAGATATATTGATCTTGGATATTTCTATAGGCCCTCCTTTGTGTCGATGGCGTGGCGCTCGCTCCTCACCGACAAGTTGATGTCAAGCAGCTTGATGTCGATTTCTACGTAAGTCCACCGCACTCTTGTGTGTTGTAGCAATCAGGAGGGAGATTTTTTTTTATCCCTTTGCAACAGTGGTGTCTTTCTTATGAGTTTAGCTGCCTATACTAACTATTGACATCAAGGCATTCTCCTGGTACAAAGTCTATGGCCCGCACATCGCCCAACTCTACGCCTCCTCCCGCGTCCACGACCAGATCCACTCGTTGGCGCACTACTTCAAACAGCCTTCCTCGTCTCTCGATCTGAAACTCAATCTCGCGTCCGCCAACTATGAATTGACGCAGAGCATCCCGCGGGTTCTTGAGTATTTCGGACCAGATATCGCGGGGACATGGGATGCCATTGCCGCGCATGAGGAGAAACTGCAGGAGATTCTGTTGCGGTATCTTCGCAGCAACAAGAAGGTCAGAGTTGTTGGTGAAAAGTCGGCGGATAGGAACCTCCGAGTGCCAGTGATTAGTTTTCTGGTCGATGGGATGAAGAGCCAGGCTGTCGTTGAGGCAGTGGAGAGGAGGTCGGCGTTTGGGTTCCGGAATGGTCACATGTATAGCCATCGGTTGGTGAGGGATGTGCTTGGGTTGGAGGATTTGGAGGACGGGGTGGTGAGGGTGAGTTTGTTGCATTATAATACGGAGGAGGAGGTGGAGGGTTTGGTCAAGGTCTTGAACGAGGTAATTGGGGTTTGAAGGGAGGTACTCCCGTATATCTACACGCTTGCATATACGTTACATAGGCACTGCCAGTTTAAACTGCATAAATCCACCTGGATGCTCATCTCTTCTGCCCAATGGATCTTCCTGCCATGACCCATCTATGATCTATTCCCTCTCCCCCGGCAACCTCACATCCTCCCAGCCCCTCCCATCTCCAATCCCCTCCAGACTCTTCATCCGTCTCACCCCTTTCCACTCCGTAACATTCATCCACCCAATCTGCTGGACGTCCCCGAACCCACCAATCCAATACACACGCGTGACCACCATCTTTGCCCAGAACGATGAATGCGGCGACTCTTGATTCGTGGGCAACCACGCCTCCGCGTCGGGATGGACATTCAAATAACACTTCTCCAGCCCCCGTCGAACGTCTTCCGGAATGGGCGTCCGGTAAGGCTCGATGTACCCCATTAACGTGACGCGAGGCAACCCCGCCTCACTGAGCGGGAAACCGGGGTATATGGGTTCTGTGTCTTTCAGATGGTCCCACCAGTCGATTGAGAGAGAGAGATTCGATCCGGCTGCTGTGTTTTTGAAGGTGGTTGCGACGCGGAGGGCGAGGAAGGTAGGGTTGCCTCCTTCTTCTTCTTCATCTTCCGACGAGGAGGATGACAGGAGATAGTCATCGCAGTCGGCTATATATTCTTTCAGGCTGATCGGATGGCCCGCTACAGCGGGCGGGGCGTGAGACCGTGGAGGTAACGGATCGGGGAAGATGGTGGATACGGTTCCCGTCGTGGAGAGGGCGAGCAGGCGACGGGCCATCAGGGTAGATGTAAACCATGATGGGCGGGTCAAGTGGTTTTGAGCATCTGGTGTGCTGTTGATTGGAACGATAGTGTCGTCGGGTATACTTTCGTCATTGATGTTGGCGGTGGTGAGGAAGGTTTGTCGCGACGTGTCAGGGCCTGTCGGCACGAAGGGAGTAGTAGCTATTACAAGTGGAGATAGACAATAACTCAGGAAAAGAAGGAGGAAGGAGAACATTGTGATGAATGGAGGGCATCCTCCTCGCTCCGCGTCGAGGTTGCGCTCTTCTAGGATAAGAGATGAAGAGCACATTCAAAACTCGCAGAACTGCAGAGAGCATCGGAAATGATCTAAAAATGAGGGGAAATGCGGAGAAATCACCTTATCTGCTTTTTTCAGATACCTCAACTATTCATTGATAGTAGATTGCACCATCATCTGCGTTTGTCTATTGGTGTTCTGTATACTTTATGTCGACAAGCCTTCACTTTGGCTTTATTGTGCCTCTCTATCTTTATCTTGCTTCAGTCTACACCTCGTTCCTTAACACTTGACATCCTGGACTTTGCCGTGAATCTGCAGAATGCCTCTCGGAGATGGTGGAAATCCGATAAAAGACGCCCTTTTCTCCCTGTCATTCTGGAAAGAATGTTCAGACAATTATCGTCGAATACGAGATCTGACATCTATCAGTGGAGATGCATAACTCAGCCGTTGATATCCCTCTGTTGTGGCAGTTCCAATCCTGCACTCGCTGGCGCCTATACAAGCCCAGCTTGTACGTCCTTCTGATTTGCTTTAAGCTCTTGGCTTGTGACCCTGCACTAAATCAGGCGCAAGGCTCTGAGTCTCCTGTGCTTACTGGAATCTGCTATGAAGGTTCTAGCCGAAGGCTGAATCTGCTGTGAGGTTTCTAGCGCAAGGCTCGGCCCAAATTGCCTCAGAATCAGAGAGTCGTCCAGCCAGGGCTGCACCATTGGCTCATGACAGACACTGTTTACCTTTCAGAAAGAAGGATTGAAATGTAGCTGAGCCTGAGTCAAGCATTGATGCGGAAGTGGTGGAATGCTGCAGTGTACTCTCCCCTACTGATACAGATGGGATTTAAACAGGCCCCAGGGCCTATAAATGCGTGAAATGGTGTCCATTCATCATCATCATGTCGAATCTTTCGGCCCCAGGGTCTGTTCCGCTCTATTCACTCGCTCCGCAGTTTCCCCTGTCGTCTCCCCTAGGAGCATCGCCTAACGATGATCAGGCAACGCAGAGCAGAGAACCACTCCTGCGTGGGAATAAGACTTCGCAGAGTGAACCCCAGCCATGGGAAAAGACAACCAGGCAGAAATACTTCTCCGGTCGCACAGTGAGCCTTCGATTCCTCACGACATGTGTTGGCATTATCCTCGGCCTCAACATCGCACTCGTCGTGTACTCTGCGAGGAATGGCGAGCGATCCGATGCAGCGTTTGTCGTCCATGAAGCGAGTTGCCCAACCATCAAGCGGCTGGACATTGGGCTCCATGCGATCATCACTGTGCTCGGCATCATTGTGCTGGCCGCCAGTGGAGCCTTTCTCACAGTTTTGGCTTCTCCCACACGGCCCGAGTTGGATGCCGCTCATCGCAATGGAGTGTGGCTCGAGATCGGCGTGCCCAGTATTCGGAATCCGAGATATCTAGGTGCGCTGCGCAATTGGCTTTGGGTCGCGTTGATTATTTTCTCTCTCCCGCTGCATGTCTTGTATGTCTTCCTGCATCTCTCTTGTGGTGTGCACGGTAGCTAAACCTCCCACAGATACAACTCGATCATCTATGTCAATATCAACAGTTGGTCCTTTTACTGGCTGCTCACTACCGAGGACTTTCTCCCATCCGGCAACTTCAACATCGCGAACATCCCCCTCTCGTGCGAATCAGGGCGATCAGATCCCTTTCCGCAGGATGCGCCGAAGATTCAGGCGATGCAGTCTCAAGCGTCTCACTACACCGTTTTGGACGCGGCCGACTGCCTGCGCACATACTTGGATATCTTCCCCACGGCATATTCCGACCTGATTCTGGTCAGCTCGGACACAAACCACACCAACACATTGCTCGCATGGGACTCAAGCCCTTCCAGTCCCACTATGTGGCTTTGTTACCCTCCGGATAGCTGTCCACTGTCTTTCGATGGTCCCAATGACTGGACCCTCTGTGATTCCCATGCGCTAGAATAGAATCCCGCCACGTGGACCATATTAGGCCATCCGGTCAAATACTGTCTGGCACAGCCTGAAGATTCGAGCTGTCTTTTATTGCTCGACATGCCACTGAGCATCACCGTCATTGTTGCCAACATCGTCCTTCTCGGCATCATGCTCTTCTGCCTCACGGGGCTTTGGGGCACCCTTCGCCAAACCATCAGCTGTTTTGGCGATGTGCTCGCCTCCTATCTGACCTTGGAGGACCGTGAGACGGAGGGAATGTGCCTGGCAGACCAAACCAACGCGGTTCTCTTCTGGCAGCAACGAGGACAACCCATGCCGGTTCGCCTGAAGTCAAGGCGCTGGGGCCATGTCATGTCCTCGCCGCTACGGGCCTTCTTGTGGGGACTACTAGGCGTGGGAATGCTGGCGTGCATAATCTGCATCATCTACGCGCTGTATATTGTCCGGTCCCAACGCAAATTGCCTATCACGCCTTATGGTCTCTACGAGCTCGGCTTCGGCAGCACCAGCATGTCAAGTGCACTGCTGATGAATCTCAGCGGCACTCCCACCTCACTGGCCATCGTGGCGAACATCCCCCAGCTCATCCTCGCCCTCATCACTCTGGTCACGAACGCTGCAATGGTCGAAATGACGCAAGGCGTGGAATATCTCGGCTTCGAGACGAAACCCAAAACCCTCCGTCTGAGCAATCCCGCCGGTGCGCAGCGCGGGACATACCTGCTGGGAATGCCCTATCGTTATGCGCTCCCCACGCAACTCATCACCGCCGCTCTGCACTGGTGTATTTCGCAGTCGATTGTATTCGTCTCCGTCACGCAGACCTCGACCAATCCCGAATACGACATTGATTTGGGCACGACCGATCTTGTTTTCTCACCGCTGGCAATCATTGCGAGTGTCTGCATGGCGGGGATCTTACTCGTCGCGAGCGTAGTATTGAGCCTGAAGAAATTACCCCAATCGACGATGCCTCTGGCGAGTAATTGTAGTCTCGCTCTCAGCGCGGCAGTTCATCCACGCGGAACCGCCGAGCTCAATGCGGAGTACAGGCCAGTCCGGTGGGGAGTAACAGGATACGCGGCGAATGGGATTGGACACTGTTCCTTTTCGACGTCAACGACCCTCGATCAGCCCGACCCACGACGGTTTTATGCATGATGAGAAGTTCATACAAAGATATACTGTATCTTTGAACGAAAGAATACAAGTAAGTTATGGTGATTATAGGAATTCGATCCTTTAGATATGGATTTTCCTTCAGTTTCTCAACCTAGGAACTAGTGCTTGCAACTAGATTACGCTATATATATAAAGTATTGGCAAGAGGAAATGAAGCAATCTTGATTGCGCAATCCAAGCTGCTGATAGAAAACTGTACAGAGAACATACATACTACTTACAGGTACAGAAATCCTGGTCACACCACCACCTTACCTCTCAATGCTTCCTCAGGCATCAACCTTATCCGATGGCGCTAATGCCTTTGGCAAATGACTCACATGACTCGACGATTCAATCGGCGACACAACTCCGAAGCTGCCCGCACCTCCGAGAATGCTCCGAGGCTGTGCCTCCCAGTTCCAACAGGAGCGCCACTTGACTCATTCATTATTCCTAATGAACTGGTAGCCTTGCACTAGGTACTACTAGTTTACTACTCTGTACACCTTGTAAATGTATGGACTTACAGTAGTTGAATACAGGGTTAATTCAGTGAAAGGCTGGCTATACTCGTGCAAACTGACAGGCATGAATGAGCCTGAAGCTAGATTCAGCAGCTTAGGAACCTGATCAAGACAAGGATCCATTGGAACAGTATTGTGCCACAACCACAGCAGTTAGTTATAACATTACCAGCTTGGTGCTCCTGTGAGTGTCTGTGTGTGTATGTGTGTGTCAACTGACCTGCGCCTGCCTGCCTGCCTAAGTATCTGCTGCGGGGTGTGAGTCAGAAGAAATACGGCCTCAACCTAGGTCCAAGGTTACCTAGGACCTAACCTTGGATTTCTACTCTGTATACACCCACAACTCAGAATCTTAGACTAGCAGGATTGTACCACCAGAGAGAGAGTGGGGTGGATATCCGCCCGGCAACAAGGCTGCAAGCGCTTGGCTTGTTGGCCGTCCTCGTAAACTAGAAAGCAGGCAGAATCTGTTTATCTCCCTAGGCAGGTGGATGGTGGTGAGACACGGTTGCCTGTTCATGGAGTGGACGTGACACACATCTTTTGGGATAGGAGTCAGTAAAACGGATGCATGAAACTAAGACAGTCTCTCGAATCCGAAATTGCTGAGAGGAACTTCCCGGTCGTAACCAATTCCATGCCACAGAGAGAAGACAAAGACAAGGCTCAAGGTCAAAGATTACTGTAGTTGTTGGTTCTTCGCTATATCCCTAGGTACAAGTCCACACACTTTGACGCCTTGTTCCCCTTCCCCCGAGTTGACACTGGCAGAAAGGTGCTAGATTGGATAGAGTACACAGATAGCGGGTCGATGCTGGAGACAACGACGAGCCATCAGATACCCTCCATGATGCCTTTGCTGCCGAGAAAGAAACTTACGTCTTTCCCTAGCGTCGAGTTGTAAACAGTAAAAAAAGTAGTAAAGTGAAATCAACAAGAAACAGAACCCGTCCGTGCCCACCGCACGCCAGGAAATCGTAGAGACGAAAAAAAGGGGAAAAAACGATTGGAACAACGATGAACACCACCTTTGCATACATCATACACGCGTCGACTCTACTGAGCCCACTGGAGAAGGACGGATTGAGAGAATGAAAGCACACCGCGACTTTTCTGAAAAAAGGCCAGGCCGCTCTTTCAGACAAAACAGCAGGGTATATACACAAGACAGAAGTGCTCCGGAAAGTAGATTGCCGCGAAACGAACTCATCTCTTGCTTTTTTTGGCCAACTGCCTCCTTCTTGCCGCTGCGTGATTTGGTGTAAAATCAGAGGAAACTGGAAGTAGAGCGATTCACCCGCACCCACCCGTATGTCTGAGCCCCGAGTGAATGAAGCAAAAAAGGAGTAGCTTTTTTCTGACTGCAGAAGAAAGAAAGCTGGAGGGAGGGTGAGGAAATGTGAACTTAGTTCATGAACTCCGCCCGCATACCGGAGCTCAGCCCGATCTTCCTCGCTTCACTGCCACAGCAAGCACGTTTCATGCCTACCGGACCGGAGAGCGGAACCGGAAGCCTGAGCGAGCTCATTTGATGCGCGGAGAGCGGCTGGGAGTGACCGGGCTCTGGGATCAGAAACGAGTCCGCCAGGTCGCCGTCCGGTAATACAGCACCATCGCCTTTGGAGGTGTGGAGGCTGATCAGATGGCGGACACGGTTTTGCAGCTGCAGATCCTCAGATCCTGTCCTGCCCCGTTTCCTGCATCGTCGCTCTGCAGCAGCCGCAACTTCTGATGATGCCGAGTCAGAGGGCCTCTGCGGCCGAGAAAGCTCACACAGACTCTGAGCAGCCTCCTGAGCGGATGCGGTGAGATCGATCGGAGTTCCCAGAGAGAAGTTCGACAAATCGGGGATTTGGCCAAGTGATCCCGTGTAAGCATCGGGAGAGCTGTAAATCTCGTCCATGGAAGTCTCATCAATCGGGGACGCGATAGTCAAGGTTTTCCGGGCTTCCTTGAAACACGCGTTGGCGCATCGACGAGTCGCCTGGACAGCCAAGCGCGGCTGAGCAGGCGCGCAAGTCCCAGACGCGATCGACGAAACAGACGAAGACCGTGACGAGCGAGAGGATAGAGTGGATACGTCCGAAACCATCGACTCCGGGGAGGATGCGGAGGAGGTTGATCGAGCCAGAGACGACCGACGAACCACGACCGGATAGCCGTCGCAGGAGGCAGCCTTGGCGCAGAAGGCCAGCGGCGGGCGCTGGTCGAGGGTGGACCGCGCCATACACATGTTCTGCGCCTGAGACATGGCTGCACAGATGGACGGCCTGCGGAGGCCAAACGCGCCAACACTCGCAGCAGGAGTAGAGGCGATGCTCGACTGAGGCGTCATCTGTGGGGTCGGCAGCATCGGAGGCCGGGGAATGGATGGGAGCGACGGATTGGGGCACTCCATCCGCGGAGTGGGTTCAAGCGTGCTTGGGAGATTCCGTGCGCACGTTGGAGTTTGTTCGTTGGATGCTGGCTCGCACGCAGGCATGCTGCGCGGAGAGGGCGAATCTGCCGCAAAGCCCAAATCAAAGCCAGCGCCAAATCCAGTCGCTGGAGTCGAAGGCTCGACATCAATCGTATCCAATTCGGGAGTGAGCTTGGGAAGAATTGTCCGCCAGCACTGGCCTTCGGGGGGAGGTGGACCACCGGCACCCGGGGTAAACTTGAGAACGATGTCTGTCCATCGCTGGAAGAGGGCTTCAGGGATGTGAAGTTTCCAGTCAACGGCTTTCAGAAACATCAGCTCGTTCTGGTTGATCTCCAGCGTGTTGAGACCGGAGATTTTGCTCCAAGCTCGGGCGGAGTAATTCCGGTCCTGGAGGTACTTTGATGCGAGGATCAAGGCCGCAAGGAACATACGACGGCCACACTGCATCGCTCGTGCGAGAGGCTGATCCCGAGGCTGCTCCTTTGTAAAATCATGCTTCGGAACGTGCGGCTTGATCTTGATCAAATAATAAAGAGCCACCTGCAAAGTGCTGTAGCTGGTGCGAGATCGACGAAGCGTCTCCTGGATGAAGGTGCGAAGGGGCAACACGCCTTTACACCCTGTAGCGGCATCGCTGCGGAGCGCCACCGCGGACAAGGGCCAGATGGTCTCGACGATCTGCGATGCGGAATCTTTTTGCGACAAGATGAAAGAATTTAGCTGTGCACCACGAGGTGATTCGGTATATATATCCGCGAACAAGACTTACCGACGAGGTTGTCCACGAAATTCACCTTCCGTTCCGACTGCCGAAGCAGACAGGGCGGAGGCCGCGCGCAGGGCATACCAGCCGACTGGGCGACATAACTGTTTGTACGCCGGGGATGCTTCCGCAACTCCGGCGGGACTGCAGTGTCAGCAAGTTTAGCAGCACCCCCCCCAACGCAACTCCGGGAGCAACGGGAACTTGATTCACTTGATTGAGCCAAGCCTCTTCCCGCCGCTCGCGATTCACCCTCATTCTCCCAGATCACATCAACGGAAGCGGACGAGACGGAACTCTGCGTCGACACGCCATCAAGCGAGAAGATTGATGAGGAAGAAGAGGAAGCGGAGGAGGAAATCGAAGAGGCATAGGGATGCGCATGAGACACTTTGTGTTGAATACTTGGGTTTGAGTCTTTCAAACCCAAGACGTCCATCCCTGACATATCCGGGATATTGTCAAGTCGTATGTGACCTGCAAGCTGTATTCTTCTTCAGAGATCAAAGAAAAATAAACTGGAAGGTCATACAAATAGAAGACAACCTTGCGCCAGACGTTCTAACTCAAGGGCCGGGATATGGCAGAACCGGGATGGGCGATTTGGAACCGTGAGAGCGTCAATTAACCGTTATGCAAAGAACCGTAAACGAGGAGCCGATAAGAGATAGGCCGTCTTTGGGATTGTAGGCGACGGCAAGCCTTAGAAAGGAAGGCCCGCCAGCTTGGCAAAGGGAAAGTTGGCGAGGTAAAGAGTTTAGGGAATCGGACGCGGAGGTACACAAGTCAATGCTCGTGTCGTATGAAGAATGACGGTGGAGGGAGATGCGGAGGTGAAGACCCGGTGGAGGTCAACACGTAATATAGCAAAGATCGTGGTCGAGATCAAATCCAAAAAGAAGAGTCACGACTCCGATCGCCGGTTGTCCAAGTCCAATGTAGATCAAACCGAAATCACAGATGACAAGGCAGACGAGCAAAGGCAAAGAGACACGTGCCAGCAGTATTGCCTAGTCTAGGAAACACCGGACGTGACTCTTCGAATGACTGAGATCTGAGTCTTGGGATCTAGACGCAGACAGCAGTCTTACTGGTCCTTCGGAGATCTGTAGCGGAGGAATCGGCAACGCGGGCGATCGGGACGGAGGACTTGGAAGCAAAATGGTACATCTTGGGCTTGGAAGAAGCTGCAAAGAAAGTTATATAAAGGAGCCGATAGAACGGCGGACTGTCATCTACAAGCAGGACAGACCCACGGATGGACTGGTGCTTGCTAGGCAGTCGGCTGTTTTATCGACGAAGGCGAGAGTGGTGGCTAACGAGAAAATGGCCAACGAACGGTTCGAGGAGGCTGAAAGGCGGGAAAGCTGAGTCAGCGACGAGTCAGTCAACGAAGAATAGAGTAGTAGTATGATGAGATTTTCTGAGAAGGCAGGCTCCGAGATGAGCGTGGTATTTCTAGTGCTGGGGGTTGTATGACTCGCAGCCTTTTTTTCGGAGAGGAAGCGGACGCCTGCCTGGTGGTGATGCGGAGGGCGGAGCAGATTTGGGTATGGGAAGTAGGCAGGCAGTAACTAACGGACGGCTGGTCGGGGAGACGATGGCAAGTCGTACCACAGTGCACCAGGGGAAGAGAAATGAAAGGGAAGACTGGTTATTACTCACCAGGAGAGGTGTCTCTTGACTGTGATTTCGTTGGATGTCGACGAGTGGGTTTGACTGTGACTGGGACTGTGGCGAGAGTGGCGGAACTGGCAGAAATAGAATCAAACAACAAGGAGGACAGCAGGAGCAAATAAATGGGATACGATCGCAGAGAGGAGAGTTCAGGAACCGATGACTCGACTGTCAACGAACAAGCAACTATTCAGTCGTTTCTTCAGTATCGAGAAGCCATTTCTAATGATGGTATATTAATAGACCGAGCGTCTATCGGGGGGAAGAAAAACGGGAGAGAAAGAGTCACAGCAGCGACCGAAGCGGCGAATCTGTTGTACGGATGCGGGTTATGGCGATGGCGATGACTGGGCCACTGCGGACCAGGGCTGCGCTGGATAAGGATGAGTCTCCACGAAAAGAGCAAGATAGAGATTCTTTTTAATCTACTCTAATTATTGTCGCACTATTATTATCTTGAGCTTCGGTACTCGCAGACAGAAGAATCTCTGCATCTAACTGACTCTGCCTCCTTGTTGAAAGGCTGCACCGGACCTACAGACATAACTCCAGAAATACTCCATATCTTCGTATTGAAAGCTATGTTATCTCTTGGAAACTCTATCGCTGCTCTTTGAAAGCGACATCGCAGACAACTAGAGGGACAAGATGATGACCTAAAATAAACGGAAATTATGGTACACAATTTGCAAAAGCAATCTACCAGAATCAGTCAAGGAACTCTAGTCAAATAGGAAGAGTTACCTGACTTACTAGACAACAAGCATCACTTGCCCAGTCTTTCTCTTGCATACTCCTAAAAGCAAAGGTTACGCAAATGTTACTTTTACTTTGCCTAGGGGAACAATTATTATTTATTATTTACTCTCGAAATCAAGCCATAACTTGTTCAGAATAAGAATACCTAACCACTACTCAGTAATAATAGAGTAATCATCTCCCTGCTCGATGTTTGCCCATGTCAGCCAACCACCTCCCGTTGGGCTCAGCCAGCCCGCGCCACCTCCAAGACTCACAGCTGGCGAAGGCAGTGAGACACGAATAGAAGTCAAGCTGATCCAGCGGATGATGATACGCCTGCTGTTCTTTGGATGATGCTTGTTTCCCTCTGTGCTTCTAAAAGTTTCTTCTGTTTTTCTTCGAGACTAGGTACACTTGCTGACTTGGTAGTCTGCCAGGCAGCAGAGAGAATTTTCAGACAGATCTATGGATCAGGATGCCAACCACAGTCAACAACATCAGTCTTTTTTATCACCTCGAGTTGTTTAGAAAGGCGTGGATGGCATGGTTAAATGCGATCATGGTCTTGCAATTTCACATGCGCTGTAGTTAGAATATATATATATACTCTGTATTCACTCCTATCGACATATACTCCGTACAATACTCCCAAACGCACTCGACTGGTCTACCAAGAGTCACTGTATCTCCCTTAAAAATATAAATAATTTAACAGATAAATACTCCGTACTCCGTACTCTCCACCATTATTCTCTGAGTGTGCTTTGGATGAAATAATCCTCACTGCAGTACATATAGAGAACTGTAGCCCCAACATGCCTGCCTCTGTTATTTTCTAGATCCAAGTCGCTGAGACCATCAATTTTCCATTTGGCATGTGACCTGGCCAGCAGAATAATCTCCCAGATCGTAACTATGGGAAGACCTCCAAGTTGAGTCATGCAGAACTATGCTGAATCGTGTTGTCAGCCCAAGCCGGTTCTTTCCGGCCCTGGAAGTCCATGCCGGTTGTGCCGTTCGGGTTTTTGCACGGAACCGCTCAAAGTCATTATTAGTCAGGCAGATACGGAGTTACTCTGTATGTAGTGCTTCAGAACAATACAGAATATTAGTACGGAGTAGTACGACAAAACTCTTCTGAATGACTCGGTCCTCCGTATAGCTATGCTGCAAGACATAACAGAATTCCCTGCATGGAATAAAATCCAAACCGTCGGAATGGAGCTGCTGCCTGTCAAGAGACGGAAATCTCGGCAAGGTGGATTATTCTTACCGTGGCAGGCAGCACAATGCCAACCTCTGAGAGCATTGCCACCTCTAAGACGTAGTAAGGTTAGGTAATTACTCCGTACCTCTCTCGACGAGCGAGTCATCCACGGGTTCAGAATTCAAAATTCAGCCTTCAGATCCCCCTTTCTCTCTCGAAGAGGTTGACACTCCACGATTACAATCCGGGGCTATCTGATTGGATCTATAACCGACTTGGAATTAATCCAGTGATCGTCACCGAGACCCACGAGGAGGAGCCAGCTCAGCCCATGCTGCATTGAACTTCTGAAAGGCCTGAAGGCTGCAGTGAAGACAACCCCCGCAAAACGGAGGTGAGGGCCTTGCGGATTTTCATTTTCCCGAAGTGAGTGCGTAAGAGTTACTCTGTAACTATGGAGCACATCACGTAATTGTGTGGCTGGGGTGGCTGGAGATGTGGCTTAGCCATAATGCCCAGCCTCCCGGGGATGAGAAGTACGGGCCTCACCAGCTGTCTGGCAGTTGTTGTGGGCATGTACTCCTTCCTATCTGGGCAGTAGAAGAAATCGAAGTTTATATCATTAATCATCTTGACAAGTTCAGTCTACAGACACCTGGACATCTAATATCGGGTTGCATCTAGCAAAGCAAGCAAAAGTGGTAGCGTATAATCATCAACGAAATGAGAAAGACCAAGCACCGTCCCTCACAGTCTACAAAAACCGATCCATGCCTTTCATCATTCTCCGAAACCCACCACCCTCTGTCATCTCAGCGTCTGCATCCCCCGCAGCCACCTTCTCCTTGCTGACTCTCTCCTCGTCATTGACCGGCGAGACCGCCTCGACGCCCTCGACCACCATTTCCCTCGCATCGTAGACCTCGTCCGGCAAAACTTCCTTTTCAATCACCGTCTCACTCACAGGAAATGCATACGACAAAATCACATACACGATACTCGTCCCGACAAACCCCAAGATCCATCCAAATTGATACGGATGGATCCCCACGCCGACGTCGATATGGCTATTCACCGAGTTGATCAACCCAGGCAAGCTGGGCGCAACGCCGACCAGAAACGCCACGAGCGCTCGCCAGTTCATCCCCAACGAGCTATACCGATAGATGCACCACGGCTGGTACAGCGCTAGACAGTCATACTTCCGCTGCTTGATCAGCCAGTAATCCCAGAGCATGATCGCCGCGATCGGGCCCAGGAAGATGGCGTAGGCGGACATGAAGTTCAGGAAGTTGCCTGCCGACTCGAGGATCTTCCACGGTACCAGACACCATGAGAGGATGGCGCAGAGGATCTGGCCGCGCCGGATGTTGATGTATCGCGGGGCGAGCGCGGTGAAGTCGTTCGCGGCGGAGAGGGAGTTGGCCGAGATGTTGACGCCTAGTGAAGCCAAGGCGAAGGAGGCTGCGCCGAAGAATCGACAGGCGCGGTTGGACCAGTGGCTGATTAGCACGGTTGGGTCCCAGGGGATCTCGGCGAGGTTGTAGCGCGTTTGGCCGGCGGAGGAGGCGGCGATGCCGATGAAGGAGATGAATGTGAAGACTACGGGGAGCATGGGGACGTAGAGAAGTTGCCATTTGGGGGTGACGCGGGAGTAGCGAGAAAAGTCGGACTTGTGTGAGGCAGTTAGCCTGATACACGAGAGACAGATGCACGTAGATTTCCTTGCGAGTGCGGTACATGTGCGAGAAAAAGTAAAAGAACAAGGCATCTGCTTACCTGATTCACGCTCAGGGTGGCATAGTTTCCAAGAACCGAGGTCAAACCCGCCAGAAACATCCAACTGTACTCCGGCCCCTTGATAGTAGCCGTCTGATCAAAGATCTTCCCCCCACCCTCTGACACAAACGCCCATATCAAGATCGCAATCCATGCAATAGGCACCAAGATGGACTTTGCCATGAACAGCCACCGCAGATTATTCGGATGCATGCAGAGAAACGGAAATTGAATGATCCAGAAGATCAAAAACCCGATCATCCCATTGGTCGTGATGCCTTGAGATAGGGGGATATCGTTCTTGAGGTCTAAGAAGCTAGGCCAGATGGCTCCGATCATCACACGCACGGAGTTCCCGCCATTCACGTTCTGAATGGCGAACCAGAATACGGCAAGGATGACACGGGATATGATGGCGATGTAGGAGCCCCAGAAACCCCAGCTCGCTCGGGCGATGACTGGAAATGGGACATGGTAGATGGCGCCCACCGCACCATTTGCAGAGATCACAAACGAAATAATGAAGAAGGCGATCGCGACGATGGCGATGGATTCTCGATAAGTGAGTCCGACGGCGACGATGCTGCTGGCGAATTGCCAGGTTGCTGCATTGAAGGCGTCGGAAATCCAGTACGCTGGCGCGAAGTCAGAGCAAGGCACAGGCACCACGAACAACAATTCAATACTTGCCTATAAAACTGGTCGCTCCCCATTTACGCCGATGACGAGGAATGGGGTCAAGATCGAGGTTGGTCCAGCGAGCGTTACCTTCCGCAAATGCCGATTTGGGCTGGCTCACATGAAGCCGGGGACGTGGGAAGGGCATTGTTGAACGATTTCCTGGATCCCGTATCTATGTTTGAGTATTCCAGCTGGAGAATCGATCGTTGCTTGAGAACTGGTCAAATATCCAAGAGGTAGACTCCGAAATGGCTGACGCTCCAAGCAAGGATGCACCTGCGGAGTCAGCAATCGATGTTACACCACAGCTTCTGCCCTCTCTCAATGCATGAATTTCAAGAATCAGCAGAATTGGGCTCAATGCTTAGATCACAAATACCAGCACCTCTGGCCGAGCTCTGAGGCATCGAGGAACAAGATTCAGTGATGGGAGCATTTATCAATCAAATCTTGGAGCTCCAGGACTGCTGATAAGCCCATCCAGACTCAACCCCGTTGCTGATAAGGCTATCGACATCCCTGCAGAACGCCATTGATAGTGGAAGCTGTTCTGACGGGTGGAAACGGTTGTAATGCAACTGTGATTCCTCGTTCCCCAATATCAATTCCCCGTCATTGGCTGAGGATCGTTCTGCGCTCTCCGCGTGTGCAAACTTTGATAAGGAACCTCGATGCGGCAGGATGCTACTCGTCTGCGCTGATTTCTGGAGTGCTCTTCTATCGCATTGCCAAGTTAATAATTATTCCCGATCTGGTGGCCTTGACCCTTGTGAGAGATAAGTAATTTTCAAGTTCCAAGGCTAGCTTCAAATAGAAGGTAGAATTTTGCCGGATAAGCTGTTGTGCACAGGGTTCGTTTGAAGCTATTTGAACATCTTGGTGTTTCACAGAAGTATGCAGGTACAGGACGCGCGTCGAAGCTGCGATCCGCTGGAAGTGTCGTGTCATAATTGATTGGGTCGAGACGACTGCTTCGAGTGATGATCCCTTGCTAGGCTTCAAAATCCTACAGTTGCTTTCATACCAAAGTCCGAAGTCATTCAAACTTAAGACAACGTCGGTGTCGCTCGACTCAGTCTCTTATCCTTCCATCCACGGATTCTACCTGCTTATCTCTGATGCTTATTTGTCATCCATCTTGGGCATGCCGTAATGTGGCGTTTCCCTGCGCATCCAAATGTCAGATGCTCGTATGGGAAAAGCAGCGGTCACACTCGAATGAACCGCGTTGATAGGAAAGTATGACCCAAACGGGACCAAGCTCTGAGCGTTGAAATTTAGCAAGGACCAAAGCCTCGTACGGAGTATGTTCATGTGGGGGAGGACCTCCTTTGCGGTCAACGATTCGCGCGGACTGCTTTCCTCCCTTGACGCCCCGACATTGCGCACCCAGCTTTTGAGAGCAAGTCCCGTCGAAAATGCGGGTACTGAAAGCTGATACACCTGGGGTCGGGCTTTGGGGGGTATTAATCCCCGCAATAACTCATGCCAAATAGTTCAATACGATCGGAGGTAGAATGCGGCCAGTCTTCCGCCCATTCAAAGATTTCCGCGCGAGTTTTCACGGCCCTGGTCCATAGGCGACGGCCTCTCTCAACACCTTCGTCGCACTCGCAGAAGCTCGACCGATCTCGCCGCCTTCCTTTCGCGCATTTTCCAATCCACGCTCCACTGCCTTCAGGAACCGCGCCGCGAACACGCGATATCGGTCCTCGCGAGTCTCGTACATCTCACCTTCCTCGTCTCGGGGCTGGCCGAACAAATTCAAATAAGCATACGGCACAGATGCAGTCGGAATCATATGCTGTGCGGCGTTATAAAGCGGGAAAATCCACTCTGATGCCACCTCCCCCAACTTCTGTTGATCCTCGTCGATCTCCATCGTTGTAGTGTCATCAGGCCTGCCAATTCCGGCCTGCAGAAATTCCGCCAGCGCTTGCAAGACCTGGATCATGGGTTTTCCCTGACTACCTGATTTCCCGAAAGACGCCCGGCTCGATGACCATTTGGATAATTCTTCCGTGTGCCAGCCCAGAACGGACAGGAAACAATTCATCGTCTTGATCCATCCTCCGGCGCACGAGACGACCTCTTGGCCGGCGATGTTGACGAGCCATGACAGCACCTCGACCGCCGAACTACGGATATCTGCTGCTAGATGAGTCATGCCTGCTCGGATGTATGGTAGCAGCTGAGAGACATGGTCTTCCACATCTGAAGCCGGAAGCGCCTTAAGAAGCTTCAAGAGTTGGGTCCGCACTCCGTTGCTGGCGTCCAAGATCAGGGGCAGCACGCTGGGCAGAATGACGCTCACTGGCTGAGGCATTGGCGAGTTCACTGGCCGAGAAACAATTGAGGCGGTCAGATGTGCGAGTGATTCCCGGCGCTGGGTGTCTGATCTTGAAGACAACAGTGATAGATGGTGAGAGAATTGAGCATTGGTTGACGGAGCAGTAGTAGTGAGGGACTGCTGATTCACGACGATGGCTGTTTTGCATTAGAATAAAATCAAAACACAAGGCAATGGATAAATGAAATATTACTCTTTGATTTGAAGCTAGTGTCTGTGAAATTATCCGGCTTTTGCTTGACCTTTCCAACCTTGAGTTTGGGTTTCTAGTTGGTGTCAGTATGTCATCGGGCTATGGAGCATACAATTTGCATGGGACAGAGTCTCCAATCTCAACATGCACATTCACGCTATCAAATGACTTACTTGGAAATCCTTCTGCTTCTCCTTCTTCTTTTTCTGACTCGAACCCATTTTGAACGTCAGATCCGGTCAGTCAGACAGGGCCTGTTGGTTTTCCCTTTTCTCTCCAAGAGAGTCCGCAGCTTTGTTCGCCCGTAGCAATTTTGAATTATCAATCTCAAAAACCAGCACAGATTCTGCTGTAGTGGAGGCTACTGCAAGCAAGCAAACCCTTCGAAGAAAACGACTTGACACAACAAGAATGGCTCTTTACGGCTTCCAACTCAGGGAAATAAAAGGTTTCGGCCAATGGCGTGGTATCAATTAAGGTGGTAGTGTCGATGCATCTCGCCAGCAATTTTTTTAATACATCACGCACGTGACGATAAGCAAGTCACATGTTTTGGAGACTCACTGGCCTGAGGCATCAGTTGGTTTCCTCCCCTCCACCACCTGCCAGAGAAGCCCTGCCATCTCAATTTGACAAGGAAAGGGGTATCATTAATGGACATCATTTATACATCGATATTGAACATGCTGCAGGTAGCTTCTCAGAGGCGAGCAGATAATCTTAGATCAATCGCCCATGGGAAGAGAATCTGGAGCAACCACAGTTCTGACCGTCTCTGCGGAAGGGGCACATTGGGCCATCGACAATTATGACCTGTTCCTGGAAGTTTCTATTTACGTTCTTAGCGCATGAACCCCCCTTTCCCTTCGGATTGACATTGATATTTTTTCTAGAAACATGATGATTCCCCAATCAAATTCCTTAATTTGACCCCGATGGCCCCAGGGCCAAGCTCGCGGTGGATAGCAAACAGGAACGTGACGATCAATCAGTTCGGCCATGTTGGGACCTTGTCCTAGCCGGAAAATCCGACGCATGCCAACCAAAAAGAAAAATTTCATGCCGTTGCGATCCACGATTTAACTAATCTTCAAGTCTTCATCTGGCAACGAGGACATCGTCCGCCCTGGTAGAAAGAAGAAAAAAAAGAAGGATGATCTTCGATGCGGTATTGCGATTCCGAGTGGTCCGGAACGAGCAGTCGAAGCAGCAACCCTCGTCGCTGCTCGTTCAACAACGTCCCTTAGATTCGCAGAAACACTACCCTCCAAGACTGCTCACGATCACTGAGCTTCCAGCCTGGGTCGATGTAAATCCGTTTATCTTGTCCGGATACCGCCCCGAAAGTAAATCCCTGTGGCGGTCCCTGGCGAGCTGGACATACCTGCACAATGAATCGTGCAACATCTACTCCCATCTGATTCCTGCGGTGCTGCTGCTCTTCTGCCAGAACTTCCTGTATCACTACGTTCGCGCAAGGAACCATACCCTGACTGGATTCGACTGGTCGATCCTTTCGCTCCAGCTGCTCACAGGGACGGCCTGTCTGTTGATTTCGACTTTCTACCATACCCTGCTGAACCATTCGCATCTTGTCGCGCACCGCCTGCTCCAGTTCGACTATGTCGGCATCGTCGCCCTCATTATGGGCAATTTCATCAGCGGCCTTCATTTTGGATTCTATTGTTATCCGTCCCTGAAGTATTTTTACTGGTCTCTCGTTAGTGAGCCTTGCTTGCTGCAGTGTCAATCCGTAACGCGCGAGTCTTTTGCGCATGTTGGCTGACCATTGTCTCCGCACGGCCATCCAGATTATCTTCCTAGGCTCTTTGACGGCCCTGATTCATCTCATCCCGAGATTCAGAGGTCCCCAATGGAGAAGGTTCCGCCTGGCTACTTTCATCTGCACCGGACTTTCAGCGTTTGCTCCGATCGGCCATGCCTTGATCTTATGGGGTCCCGAATATGTCTACCAGATTGGCGTTCCCTATTATCTCTGGGAGGGCCTGTTTATCCTCGTCGGCTGTTACTTCTGGGAGGTTTGTAAAGAAGCCCGCGTTGTCGTGTTTGTCGACTAGAATGCATACGCTAACAAACAGCGTTTCTGCAGAGGAGATTGCCAGAGCGACTGTTCCCCGGGAAGTTCGATATCTGGGGTCATTCGCATACAATATGGCACCTGTTCGTGGCGTTGTCGATTGGCGCCCATATCTTGGGATTGCTGAGTGCGGTGGATTACTCGTATAACCGGGCGTCGTGTCGTTTGCGGTGAGGGCTCAAAAAACCGCATAGAACTATATAGTATAGAGTCGAGATGAAGCATGCGCGCCGGAGAATTTTTTTCCGAGCAATAATAATCCACTCGAAACTGTCTCAGACAAGATGCATTAGGATCATCTCCATGCTTAGAGTTCATTGACTTTCATTTGTAGTGGGCAAGTTCAACATGAATATAATCATTGCTCACTTAGCTGTACCCAGACAGCTTTGACTGGACATGACTCAGTGTAAGTGATGCACTGGTCTTGTAGAGTAGGGAGTTTACATCCCACTCCGTCCTTGGCAGCCTCAGTCTTCCAGAAGGTGACGGCGGATGCAGTCCGATGTACAGGGACTGGAAGGGAAAGTGATTTAAAAAAGTAAGATTCAAGGAGCAGCGGAAAAGAAAAGAACCGACGGCGATCGCAGGTAGATAAGATGTGAGTGATTAAGACTCATTAGTCGATAGATGCTAGATACACCTGATTCATGAAGGACTTGAAGCAGATCTCACATCATACGCCAAGTCACATTGACGTACATTTTCTACAGGAATAGTACAGTCACACATCCACAATAGTGACAGATCTGTCAGGCAGATACAGTAAATGCCCGAGGAGAATTGGGTAAAAAAGGGCCCAGAGAAACATGAACATGATGAAAATCAGCATCGCAAGAAAGACTCGCTTAGAAGACAGTGAAACAAGACAGGCAGACAGAACCTGTACCCGATGATTAAAATGAAAAAGAAAAAAGATAAAGCGTATCACATAAGCGCAGAATGCCAAACAACTGCTCCCGAAGACCCGACGAGGAAGGACGGCAAGTCAATCACTGATCATCCATATGAACAAAGAGAACTGAACTACTCATGACGGTAGCGGACGCAGAAAAAGAAAAACAGTGCTATCCCACAAACCACCAACTTCGCCGCAACGCTTGAAAAAGACCCTCGATTCCCCGAATCAAACTGAAACAAGTAAATGCATGAGCGTAGTTGTGATCGGCCATCAATCCCGAGTGACGAGCGTGCAGAGAAGGTGTAAAAGCGTCGCGATGAGAAAGAAAAAGAAAAGGCGAAAACCCTGTCTGGTCGGGCCCGCCAGTGACTGCAGAAATCGACGCCGAAAAGATAATGCAAATGAACAACTCCGGGATGAAATAGGGGGGGGGGAAGAACGTTATGGTTGCGTCGCTTCGGCTGCGATTCAACTATGTGCATTGGACAATGGACTGTCCTTGTCGCCGTGCGCCTCGCTCTTCGTGGACCCATCCCCGTCTTTTGAAGCAGCCGATCCCGATGGATTCGTGTTGTTATCGGAGGTACTATCTTTGCCACAACCCTTGACGAGAATATGTCGCTACAGAAGAAATCCACATGTCAGTGAAATTTCAGCAAAATTGCAACCCGGTGAACGTTGTGTGATGAGACCGGGAAAGCAGGCGCGTGTCCCTTACCTTCAACGCATCCTTTCGGGAGAAGCTCTTGTCGCAGTGACTGCAGGGGAACGGCTTGACTGATAGATGGATCCGCTTATGTCGTTTCAGATCGTGATTTCGATTGAAACTTTGCGGGCACTGATCGCATTTGAACGGTCGGTCATTCGGCGGGCCCGGCTGCCCATGCCCCGGATACGGAGGATGCCCTCCGTACATGTGCTGCATGCTCGCGACCTGTCCACTGTTGAAACCCGGCAACATACTAGGCTGCATGCTGCCCATTAACGACATTTGGCTGTTCGGACTATGTACGTTCGTCATGACAGGGCCGGTCATCGCCGGGAGAGAATATGATGGCCAAGGATGTCGTTGGAAACCCAACTGCGGTGGGTGTCCAGGAGCGGAGGGATGAGGACCGGTAGGCATGCGACCTGGGGGGTGTATACCGAGGCCCGCTTGATGCACGGGGGATGGACCGCCATATGGCGGAGGGTAAGCGGCCTGATGCGGACTGGGAACTTGATGAGAGCTCCCATAAAGGGACGTGGAGTGAGGCTTGGCGCCATAAGGGTCTGTTGAGCCAAGAGTTGAAGGGGATGTCGCTGGGTTGGTTTGCGCGGTTTGGGCGTTCAGCATCGCCTGTGCCATGGCTTGGTGCTGCTGCTGGACCGCTGGAGTCGGCACGCTGGGCGACGGGACGGAGAGTGGCTGTTGAAATGGAGGCAACTGATTCATGTCATACGGCTGGGACATGCCCTCGGTTGTTGGGGGCGAGGTTGTCGGATTGCGTCCCGGCTGACCCAAGGATGGCGAAAATGTGGACCGGGAAGCAAACAGTGCATTGGCGCTGGGCGCCCAATGTGGCGGAGCGGTCCCGGAGCCTGCAGCGTAGGGATTTTGGCTTTGCTGCCAATATGTCGACGAATATGACGGCGCTTCTGGGGGAGCGGACACCGTCGTCGAACCGGTCCCTGGTGGCAAGTGATTGCTCCCTTCTCCCGACTGATTCGTTGCCGGTGGCGTGAGCAGGTTGCCCACGCTGACGTTGGGAGGCGGGTTGATGGTGTTGAGCTGCGCTGGGTATTTCGGCGTTGAAGGATTGATGGGAAAATTGGGGGGAGGAAGTTCAAAGCTGGGCAGACTCGGCGCGCCGGGCCGGCGCGTATTCAACGGCTGAGGGGTGGTCAGCGCATCGAGCGCCGTACCCATGCCGGGCGGCGGAATGGCGAGGGCAGCCAGGTTGGCGGACGGATCTTTGGTGAAGGCCAAAGGTCGGAAAAGGTCTGCTGCTTCACCAGTAGACGGATTCTGCAGAGCGGCCGGTGGAGGATTCCCAGCGGGAAATGGCACGCTTTCTCCTCCAAGAGCCCAATATCGACCACTAGGGAGACCTCCAGATGCGTCCGGAGGATCCAGGGGGGGCGGGACTCAATAAGATCGCGAAGGAGGCGATCTTCTGATATGATTTCGCTGCGCGGAGATCGACCCAGTCCAGGCTCAGGCTGAAGATGGAGGTAGCACGAGGCAGATCAAGATATTCGGACCCTGTGCGATGATGAGGTTAGAAGAACAGATACGCGCGTCGCGTTCGTATCCTGTTTCTTCCTTGGCTCCTTGCCCGTAGAGTAGACGTTAATACCCAGATTCGTAGACCTTTTCGTCTGCGTGAAGGCTCCTAGGCAGTGCTGCCGATATCCTTCCTGTCTGGGTAATCAGGCCTCAATTCAGCAACGCAGATCCGCGAGTCAAGACAGCCTCGAGGGAGATGTTCAAGGCTATAGATACTGCCACAGCTGCATGGTCCAGTAGTCAATAAATGTAAGTGGAATAAAATCACCGAGTAACACAAAATGGACCGCTCGTCGAAGTTCTGGAAGAGCGATATCGGGAGGGTTGACTAACGCGCGGTGGGAGACGACGGCGAGGATGAGTGGTGACCACCAAACGCGCGGCGAGTGTCAATTCCAGAATGCGACCTTCGTCTGATGGAAACAGAATCGCAGGCGACGAGGTTATAGAAGTCAGAATGTTGGTGATGACAGTGGTGTGGGTTGGAGGGTATGTCCAGTCAGCTTAGAGGTCGAGTGGCTGCAAATAATGACCACAGTGGAGGAGGGGAAGATGGGGGAAACAGGAAGGAGAAGGGCAGATCAGGAAGATTAAACTATTTTTTCTCGGCCTCTCTCTTTTTCTTTTTTATTTTTTTCTTTTCTTCCTTCACTAAGACTGGACTGGGGGAGTCTGGGACACCCAGGTGGATGGCGACAGAGAGAAGACAAGAAAGGGTGTACCCAGACAGGTGGGAAAGCGAAAAAGTGGGCACCTTCGATTGTGCAGACCGATAGGGAGATAAAATGCGGAATAATTCAGTGAATTTGAGCGAAAGGGAAACAATACGGAGCAGTAATCACAAGAATCATAGTTTAATCAAACTAGATAGAAAACAGTCTAGAGTGCCAGAGATTCTGGGAGAGTCTAGAATTTTAGATTGCCTCAGGGCCAGTCTAGAGTCTGGGACAGCGCGGGGACAGGACGGTAGCTTGTCCTGGATGCAGTGGAAATAAAACAAAGGGACTCTGGACGAAGAAAAAGGAACGGAAAGGAAATTCCTGGGTGGGAGGAGAGAGAGAACCAGACCGGATGATGAAGGGGAGTAAGATGGGAGTGAGCAAGAGAGGGGAGAAAGAAGCACTTCCAACAGCAGGAAAGATGAAGATGCCTCGCAGTTCACAGTAGTCATAATGATCTACGACCTTCGACTCGAGAGTCTTTCTCTCTCTCTCTCCTCTGACAGACTCTCACGACGTATTATTGCTACACTGGATGTCTATGTTATGATTGTTCAACTGGCAAAAAACATACACGAACATCTCGGCTCCGACATGCTGATAAACACTCGACAGAGGGACAGTAGTCTGAAAATGGTGCATGGTTCGCCAGACCCAAGCCCGAGGTTGAGAGGACTGGAGTTGAGGGCAAGAATTGGGTTCGGACTTGGGACTCAACTCTGGTCCAGAGTATGCAAGACTTGGAAGTTGGGGGGGTCAGCCGGGGTTTGGACCAGAGGTGAGAGATATTAGCTCATCAGCCATGCGTTGCTTGGGCTTGAATCCTATTGATCCCAGAGTCAAAAGAGGCTGGTTGAAGGTGAAGATTGGTCCTTGAAAAAGGGCTGTTGGAGGCGATGGGGGCAGGAAAGCACTGAGCAGATCCACGGCAACGTGGTTGACAGGGCTCACCAGCACTAAAAAAGAAAATTTTCCTTAGCGCGGACGTACCGAACAGTACACATGCAGTACTAGGAGTAATTTGGGTCTGAATTGGGATTAGAAGAGGACGTATGATGGACGAGCGAGCCGAGAGGGGAGACTTAATTAATCACTTCTGTAATAGCCGGGGGCCAGTGATGAAGGATTCGAATGCAGTGAGTCCTCTCACCGGCGGCAAAACCCCATGGCATTGAAGACAGCCGTCTTCTCTCTGTGCTAAGAGAATAGGCATGTGGGGATGAAACTATTAGCAGTAACATACATGCATAGCTAGATCAATAGCTCAAAGGAAATATCCATCAAATGCTATGATCATCATACCTGGAGGCGCGCCCAGGGAATGCTGATAAGTCCCCCCCTGTTTGGTGGAGCAAAGATTAAAGCTTAGCACTCTGGTGGCAGATCGTGGCAGGATTATCGTCCAGCGATGCTACGGAGGACATTCTTCTTCCCATCTCTGACTCCGTCCGGAGTAGAAGGAGGCAAGTCTTGATCTGGTCTTGCGTCTCTGTCTACAAAAGTACTGTACCTGGTGTGCTGCTGTTGCTGCATCCGAGGCCGAGACCAGGGGAATACGGACTCAGGAGCTCGCTCCTTGCATGTAGCGGATCGACTGGTCCCATTGACATTTTTTTCCTACTTGTTTGTCAACAGATTCGAAACACTGGTCAATGCAAATTAAACTCTCGGCAGAGTCCTCGTGAAAATGGCTGAAATTTAGCAGCATTGACGAGGATGATAGTCTGATAGATGGACGGCTTGTGGATGAAGACTGGCGTGCTCTGCATAATAATCAGTACTAGTCCTGGTTTTCAGTCAACTTGGTCCTCTTGGACAGCTAAACGACTGATGGTATCACATTTACTAGATGGCCGTAATACCGTGCTGCTGCTTATTGGCTGAGCAGTCTTTGTGACTCTATTCAGCTATGCGTCAAAAAGCAAAATATCCTCTCCCATCTTCTTCTTCCCTAAGCTTGCGGGGCCTTGCGAAGTTGCGATCGAACGTATTGATTGATTAAAATCGGCCCAATGAACCAAGCAGACATCTATCTGCCCGGACTGGAACGCTGGTTCTGATGTCAATGATAAAATGATAGCATGGTCTCAGAAGATATGTCTTGTATAGTGACTATGAGATGGACCCTGCTGTGGTTCTATCCCTCCGGCCGGGGCGCGCTTTGGACACGCCAACACGGAAGAGGCTGGATGGATCGATTCTTCGCCAAATCGAGGTGCTTGTTCTGTAATTTCTGGCTGACCCAGCACTGAACAGTTCTGTTCACCATTCATGCTACCAACCCAGAAATACAGACGAGTCGTCCTGCGACTGGTTGGAACTCGAAATCGCAAAGGGGTCTGGCGACGAACAAGGCTGCAGCAAACTAACTAAGCCCGCGCGTTGGAATGCTCACACCACTTACACTTTCCCAACCATTGGAACTATGTACGCAGTATTGCCGAGAAAAAAAAAGAACGGTCTGTCGCGCGCGCGTTGAAAAAAATGTCTTTCAGTCCTGGTGAGCAACGCACAGACTGCAGGCAAGACACAGCAGATTTGGTTCGCCAGTCCCTGCGACACGGACGCACCAGAGTGGAGGAAATCTTGCGAAAGAAGCGATCGAATGAACCATGCTCCTGAGCCTTGGACCAGCTGGTGTGGGAGGCAGCGCCGAGTCTAAGGCTGGCCAGAATACGAGGAACCATGGGAAGTTCGGAGCAGGTCGCTTCGTTGCTCCATCCCCGGCTGGGTAGACGCAAGCGAAAGACATTATTCGGCAAGTGGTTTCCTGGACCATTCGCCAATGATCATCCAGCGACATCATCTCGCTTGCTCCATCATCGCTGCAAAAAGAAGCTCTGACCCGCACTTTGTCGCGCTCTCTCTCTCTCTCTCTCTCTCTCTCCCCTGAGAGCTCGTCCTGGAGCAATGGCCACCAAATGGTCAGACTCACTACAGAGGACTGGTGATAAAATGCATAACTAACAAAATCTCAACTTCTTGAGGTCTTCTGCAGCCTGCCAAGCCTCTACTCATCACCGTGTCGCCAAGCTGCATGCGGGACTCGGCTATCCATCCCTTCTGTCTTTCTTTCTTTCTTTTTTCTTTTTTCTTTTTCTTTCTTTTTCTTTTTTTTCCTCCTTCGTCTCTTTCCCGGGAGATTGATCCAGCTGTCAATAGTCCTCAGCCTGGTTTCCAACTCTTTGAGCACAAATCTTATTGTGCATCCAAATGAAATAGCATCATAGCATCGTATGACTGGGAGTATGTAGAGTTATAGATGACATATCTCTCCTTGCATCAGGCTACCTCTCCCATGGACTCTGCGCGTGTTCTTTCCCACGGTCCAATGGTTGATGCGAGACAGGGTGCTGGGTTCATCGCATGATTGCAGGTTGACCCGATCGGGGAACGGTGTTAGACACCATTTGGTGATTATGCTTGGCAAATTTGACTAGTAGACAGTACCTAGTACTCTGTAGAAGAGATCTCGCTGGTGGGATAATTATTATTTTGAGCTCCGTAATTGGGAACTTCAGCTCGCGCAAAATAATAATAATAATAATAACCCACAAAACAGTTTAGTGTATTAATTATTCAGCATGGCAGTTACCCTTTTCAGCTATTATTATTATTAGTTAACGTAATCTGACAGCGAACCGGACATCCCGCAACCCCCTTTTCACTCCTGAGAATATTCAACAATCAAACCACCAATATGCCACCAAAAGCAGCAGATTCTGCAGCCAACGGAGAAGGCCGTATCCTCCTTGCAATGAAGGCCTATCAGACTGGTCAAATATCAAATATACGTGCAGCTGCAGAGACATTTGGGGTGTCAAAATCTACACTTAACGTAATCCACCACCGAGCCGATCAACCCCCCCGAGCCGATCACCCCTTTC
>JSYV01000249.1:0-37121 GCA_000787455.1 Evansstolkia leycettana | reverse complement strand
AAAAAAAAAAAAATAATGGTCGTGCGAGCGAAAGCGACTATAGAAGATGATCCTTGTTGATCTGCGCAGAGGAAAGAGACTGGTCCCGACTAGTAGTAACTCTGGTACTCCGTACCGGTATACCGAACAAAGTGTGGATTTACAGACAGAGAGACGCCCAAGCCGTCCGTCATGCAAACTTGCAGTGCTCGACGACGAGAAACGAAGCCAACAAACTCGCGCCGGCGAACGTAGTAAAGACAGTCCCAAGCTCTGGAATTGTTGCTTCGGACGGTGAACGAATTTGCGCGACGCGATAAACACTAGGCAGATCTTCACGGTAACGACCGACTAGGAATTCGGTGGGGAGTAGGGACGGATGGGTGATTGGAAGAGGGGCGCGAGAAGGCGGGTTCTGGCGCGCAAGAACAATAAGGAGGCGTCTATCTGGGTATGTCGTCGACGGGGAAGCAAAGAGCGAGCGGACAGGACAATCTGGATTGTAACCGATAGTCCCTTTGGAAGCGGACGTTGGAAGTATGGATTAGACGACAGAGAGCTGGGGATGAAGAGAAAAACTAGAGTGAGTAAATGAATCGACTGGGTTCTGGACATGGGAGGCAGAAAGAAGAAGGTTCGGTCGGCGTATCGCAAATACGTACAAGCATCACACTAAGAAAGTAGTACGTGGTACGTACTACTTACTCCCAGTCGTCGAGGGAAAAGGAAGAGAGAGAGAAGACGAAGAGCCACCACAGGGAAGTAGGAAAGATGGCAGGGTCACAAAAAGTGGAGAATAATGAGGCAGCAAGACGAGAACAGCAACAACGAAATAATATTCCCAATGCCTCTGTTGCTGAATGAGAATCATCATAATAATAGGGGAGGGAATGCTGGGGAGGGTCTCCATCCAGACCTGGTGGCTGGTGGCTTAGAGATGTGGGTATCGTGTACGCACAGCAGCACAGGAGATGGTGAGATTATTCGTGGATAGGAAATAATAATAATTCTGAACTCGGCAAGTGTCTGCTGTCCTTTTCCACGTTTTTCTCCCCAGTCTCCCTCGACCAGAGAAAGCAGGAATCCAACAACGCGACTGGTTTATTTTATTTACATTGCTGCTCCTATTAACTATTGTTGTTATGTTATGGTGAGCTATCCCAACCGACCAAGGGGTTGAGGAATTTCGTTGCTACCGAAGCCGGCTGGGGAATGGAACCTCGAGGCTTGACTGGTTGACAGGCGAGCAATAATGCCCAAGGAATCCAGCCTGAACACTCTCGCCGCCGTTGTCGAGCTCGTGTGAATTGCCGGGAGTCGACTCAAATGACGACAAGCGGTGTTGGATCAATCCCGTTCCCAGCCTTCCAGTTAATTATCCAAATTTCGGGAACGAAACCAGAGTCTCGTCACAGACCCGCAGAACCAAACGACGTATACTGTATACGGCTGGATAGTCCAGCATCGACTCTCACGACAGCAATGACTCGCTTATCTGTCCTTGGTGTACGGAGTACAGTACGGAGTAGTTGAAATTGTCCAGGAGAGAAGAGATATTGGCGCCGTTTTGGCACAGTCGTGGTGGCGTTTCATAATCTGGGCCCCGGCTCCCCTTCCAGGGATTACAAGTACTGTAATCAATGATGACGGACAGCCTGAGATTGAGATAGGTTAGAACAACATGAGGCTATCACATGTCTTCCAAGGTTTTCTGTATTATTGCATCATTCAGGGCATCTTTTCCCTTCTAATCGGCATCTTGCTGATGTGTCTCCATTGAGCATGAAAACTTGTCTCGTGGATTTCAACGAGCATGCAAGTAGAGTATGCTTCATAATTTCAACCACCATTCGAAAGGTGCTTGCGTTGGATGCCAGGGTTTCGGAGAAGCCTTGAAGCTCTATAAAGTAAAGATGCTGCTCATCAGCCAGAGTGATCATTCCTGGACACGCGTCAGCTTTTGGTCCGTAGGCGTCGCATCAGTTCCTTGATGAAACAGAAGACGACGTAGGGCATAGTACAACCGAAAATCCGGACATTAATGGGATCACCATTATTACAGCATAAGATGACATCAGGAGAAAATTATTAGTTACGACTACTCTGGACAGATGCATTCCTCCCTAGAGTCCTAGGCACATACCCTGGACCGTGCCATGGTCTCACCATTCCAGCCTAAATCGAGTACAGCGCTAAGTCTGTTCAGAAGCTCTGATTTCACGCAGAGTGGCTGATCAGAGAGAAACCTGAAGAAGAGATTTATTACTATGCTTTTGTCCTCTGTGGCGAGTGCTGTTGTCCTATTCTGGAACTTACCAGAGGAGTACCCAGCGAATTTTCCACGTCTGACCGCATGTGAGAGCGAAGGGACGCGCGTATGATATACCTACCAATGAGACTGCAGGGCAATGACAGAGGCGGAAGATAATATTAACTACTGTACTGTGATTCGGCCCTGCTTCAATATCAAGTGTTTGCGCCTCCCACCAGCGGGGAGATCTACAGCATAGAAAAAACTCTGCTGAACCAAATATACCAGCCAATGAAGATAGATGCCCTGATCCAAAAAAGTTCTCCCCATGGGTGCCACCGCCTCGCGATAAAAATATCATCTACGGATTTGTGGAACAACGTATGATTGGGAGGTATGGGGAAAGGCAAATGAAGACGTCATGAACAATATGAAATTGAGAACTGAAAACGGTTTATGAAGATTCAGATATGCAGGCTCCATACTGGGCTGTATTTATTTAGCAGTAGGACACTGTAAAGAAGAATCAACTAAATGAAAAGATCCAGATATTTTGACTACTGATCCTGACTGGGATTTATTGTTCTGTCTGATAGGTACTTCCTCGCCATGAAAGCTGCCCTCTACTGATCTGATGACTGTGGTGTTGTATGCAACCAGCTCGAGGTAATTTGTCAGCATTGCTCTTATTGAAAAGTAGTCCATCTCAGTGAAATATGCCGAGAATGTCGCACATCATGCAAAGACAAAACACAGAAATAGCAAGGGCAAGGGTATCCCAGTACTCATAGTATGGAGATGAAATACTCCTTGACTCTAATCGACATTTTTCGATTCCTTTCTTTCTATACGTACTAAGACATGCCCTGCGCTTGAATCATCAACATTCAAGAAAGTCAGGATCAAGTTCATTAAGCGCGGAGCTATCAGAGCCCGGAAGATAGAGAGACACAGAAAAGTGGACTGTATAAAAAACTTCACTACATAGTAGGCCACTGTTTTACCGAAATTAATCAGCTACCGAGGAATCTGGACTGTATAGAAAGTTGAACCATATAGGAGGCCGTGATCTTTCGGAAATTTAGTCCACTGTTTAGAAAAATGACCTATGTTGTAGTAGGCCACGGGTTTCCAGGTTCAGTCGACCCGAAGCAGGACTGTGTAGAACAATTGACTATGTAGTGGGCCGCTTTGTTGGAGATAGATGCCACGATTTCAAGAGCATATTATGTCTTGACAGAAGCTAAATGCAATAGATCCTATCAAGAGAGCACGTACGTACATGAAGTTGAAGAAAAGAAGATTAAGATGGGGCAAAATCCAAAATGAGGTGGCTAACTGTAGTATATATGGAGTGTAAATATTGGTTATGCATTTGGGACTGAGGACATATTACCTCAGTTACCTCAGGACTATGGTCATAGGAGTGATATAGGAACTGAAGGATGCAGGCAGTAAATAGTAGGATGCTGATAAGAAACCAGTTGCAAGATTATGAAGTGATGACAATGGGACAGGCACCAAGTAGATATTAAGGGTGAGAGCAGGGAAAGAGGAGAGAATAAGAGGGGAAGGAGAAAGCATAATGCCATAGTAGTGCCATTGCAAACTGAAAATGGCCTTCAAGAGTGCTATTTTTAGCGACTGTGTAGGAATTAGAAGGGAACAAGAATAGAAACTCATAGCTAGGTCTTAGCAGGTAAGAGTGAGTATTCAGTCAATCTTCAGGCAGGCACGGCAAAGGATTTTGATTTCGAAAGATAGATATCGTCCATCAATATATATCATTCATGAGGGGAGATCGCCGCAGTTGCTTGGTTGTCTCTGTCCCCAATTCTTGATATAGCCAAATGTACATGCTCATCAGTAAAGGTTTCCTTTAAGTTGATGTATTCTAGGGTCATGTCGTTATGGCAGCGTATAGCATTGTCTAGTCCATTATGCTTTTCCCATGAAGCTTTATCATGGGCCGACTCGAAGAACGTCTGGGCCGACCGAGTCGGTGTTGACCCAATCTCCAGAAAGTCAATAGATATCATCCGCAATGGTTTCAGCAGATATTTACCAACAGGCAAATGTGCCAGATAAGATACAAGCATGGCTCCTGTCCCCGTGGATGCTGTCCTCATCAACTCCAACCACCACTTCCCAAGACCACCGGATAGATATAGACTAGAACCCAGAAAGAAACATTCAAGCACACACCAAAGAGAACGCAGGTCATGCATATAAATCACACCAAGCGATCAAGCTCAAGTCTCAATTGCCTTAGCCCTCAACCCCACAATATTCCCCTCCTCAGCGTCCAGCGCCAAAACCCAATACTCAACCGTCGACTTCCCAGTCTCAACCTGATATACCTTGATATCTACATCCGACTCGTCGATCCCCTGCACCCCACCCCCGGACGCCTGCGTGACGGCCGCCCTCACTGCGCGCAGCGCAGAGCTATACCGATTCTTCGGATCAAAGGACGCGGCAGACAACGTCTTGATTGACGAGGAGAGATCCTCACTGCGGGAGATGAGATCGGAGAATTGAGCTGGTCACCGTCACACACACAGAGTCAACAACACAACATCCTCGTAACAGATTCAAAAAACGAAAAAAATGACGAGAGCAGGGAAAAGGGAAAAAAGACAAAAAATATACGTACAAGCACCAGGCCACACCCCTCTCTTCGCACCATCCCATCTCAGCACCACAGGCTCAAACGGCGCGTCCGTCTCCGAGACATAATATACATCCACGGATGTCAGCGGAGCGGGGATCCTGACGCCCGCGCCCAAGGTCTCGGTACGGATTGCACCGCCGATGGATTCGGTCTGTGCTTTTTGCGATCTGCCGGAGTCGAGGTCCTTGTTCGCTTTGTCCAGGAAGGACATGTATGCGTCGTCGGAGGACATGGTTCGGAACTGGATCTTGGGAGTGGTGGTGGGTTTCGAAGGGAAGGCGATGATGGGTGGACGGTTTTGCAGTTGGGAATAACGCGGCGAAGAAGACGGATTGTATGCGTGATTGGGGGTAGATGCAAATGTAGGGGAATGTCGTAGGCTGAATTTGCGGGGATGGAGAAAAGAAGCGCGAGAGATGATGGTTCGTGTGGGTGAAACTGACGTCCAAACTGCAGTGCAATCGATAATGACGCAATAGGAATCGCGGCTGGGCTGCCACCGACGACGCATTGCTTGGGGAAGGATGATATGTCGTCGAGACGGGAATGCTGCTGACTTGTTTGTTATTTTTGAAGATTGAAGAAAAGTAAGAAAAATTCAAGTGTTATCCACCAAGTCAAGGTAGAGAGACAAAACAAATTGAAGGGAACTTATGTTCCAAAGTATTAAAGACCGCATCGCATAGACGGGCACACTGTGTACAACAGGCAATCTGATGCTAAAAGAAGAATTTTACATATCACGATTCTATTCAAATATATCATATCCATTGAAATTGCAAGATTACAGAAGTAACTGCGCTGGGCTATATACCCAATCCTT
Organism: Evansstolkia leycettana; assembly: GCA_000787455.1. Taxonomy (NCBI): domain Eukaryota; kingdom Fungi; phylum Ascomycota; class Eurotiomycetes; order Eurotiales; family Aspergillaceae; genus Evansstolkia; species Evansstolkia leycettana. The sequence goes on along the minus strand of JSYV01000249.1, from coordinate 31,394 downwards.
GAGGTAGTAGAGCTCTGCCAAAGTAGGCCCGACCTCATGGTAGTTAGACAGAAATTCCTACCAGAGGCCAACTAGCAGCAGCAGTGCAAGTTTAACTGTGCTTCTCGCAATCTACAAGTTGACAGAAGGAACGTTCCTGAATGAACGCATTCCATGAAATTGCCCTGCCCGCTACGTAAACTAACTAAAAGACAAGAGGAAATTCAACATTCAACCTTTTCCAGCGAGGCTAGCCAGCGAAAAGGGTTGTTGTGGAGGGAACTTTGAAATATTTTGTTTTATTGAAAAGGATATAAACTTGCACTACACGACGAAACCAGCATCTCCGTGAACACCTTAAGCAGATGTAACAAGGTCCTTCTTGAGGGTACCCATGAAAGCACGCTTCTCCTCGGGAGTCTGGAAAGCACCGTGGCCGAACTTGGACGAGGTGTCGATCCACTTGAGCTCGACCTTCTCGGTGGCTCTCCGGCTGGTCTGGGGGTAGAGGGACTTACGGAGGGTCATGACACGCTTCTTGACACCGGGGACGGAGCCCTTGACGATGATGAAGTCGTTCTTGACCTCACCGTAGCGGACGAAGCCACCCATACTGCAGAAGGAAAAAAAATTAGTCACTGTAAAATGCCATTGGAATAAAGGGAGGGGGTAAAAAAAACGTACGGAGTGATCTGCTTCTTGGAGATATCGAAATCGGTCGAGGCGTTGCCATCGTCGGAGCCCTTGCCGATACGGAAGATCTTGTGGTTGGTGGAGGTACGGTGGTGGTAACCCATCTGACCGGCACGGGCAACAGTCCACTGGACGTGGGAAGGATGCCAAGCACCGATACAAGCGACCTTGCGGAGACCCTTGTGAGTCTTGCGAGGGAGCTTCTTGGTGCCCCAACGGCTGGTGACACCTTGGAAGCCGTGACCCTTGGTGACGGCAATGACGTCGATCATCTCGTCCTTCTCGAAGATGGTGTCGATGTCGATGGTCTTCTCGAAGAGGTTGCGGGCGAAGTCGACCTTCTCGGGGACGGAGCCACCGTTGATCTGGATCTCCATCAAGTGGGCCTTCTTCTGCTTGAGAGGGGTCTTGCGGATCTGGGTGTGGGCGAGGAGGCGGACAACAGTGCAGTACTTCTTGATGCGCTCAAGCTCGCGGGTGATGGAGGCGCCGTTGTTCTCGGCGTGCTTCTTGGCGTACTTGGTGAAGGCCTTCTTCTTGCTCTTGTACCAGTTCTTGTAGAAGCGTCTCTTCACCTCGTCGGACAAGTGTTCGGCCCAGACGGTGGTGAGCGAGCGGAGACCACGAGGAGTCTCAATGTAACCGACAACACCGACAGCAACAAGCTATAAGAAGAAAAAAGAGTCAGCCCTCTCACACAAAATCCCATGGGCAAAACTGAGATTGATCGTATACATACAGGAGGAGTCTCAATGACGGTAACGGCCTCGACAATCTCCTTCTTGTGCATCTTGGCACCAGGACGGTCAAGGTCACGGACGACAGTGGTCATACCGGCCTTGTAGCCCATGGCGGCGGTCAAGTGGACGGGCTTCTTGGGGTCATCCTTGGGGAAGCTATATCGCAAAAAAAGACCTCAGCATACGGCTCCCATTGTCCCAAAATCCTCAAAGATGTTTGAATTTCAACGGTCCAATGCGTCTCTGTACTAACCTCTTGACCTTTCCACGGTGACGGGCGGCGCGCTTGCGCGGCAAGAAGGCAAGAGAGCCTGTACAAAAATCGCTATCAGTAAAAACGCACACTGGTTGCCAAATCGAACGACGTCGTGGGAAAAAGTCGTATACGAACCGTGCCGAGGCGCTTCGTACTTCCGGTGACTCCTGTTGAAAAAACAAAGGTCAAATCAGTCATGTATTCATGGCGACGCGAACGAGTTCCAATTCCAGCTCGAAGACTCACATCTTGACCCTGTTTTTTTGTCGTTAGTCGTCGAGGTGGTGAGAGTGACTATCTCTGAATTTGCCCGAAGGTTGTATTTTGCACGCTTAACGAATGTGGGCTGACCTAAGCGAAGTCTTGGCGCCGCGTTGCCGTTTTGGGACAACCCTGGCCCACTCCCTCGCGCTGTTCTCCAGTTGCCGAAAGATACAGGCAACCTTTGGGTTCATATACAGAATCTCTTGTACTGTTTCTCTTGCAGTGCGAACAAATGGAACGAATCGAAACATCTGCAAACTCGATCATGGACGACATTTCTCGAGTATTTATCTACACAGAATGCATCTGGTTTCCAAATCGTGCTGTACTCCAACATACACATCATGAACCAGCCCAGCACACAACGCGACCATCACATAACAGCCATACATACATACCTACAGATGGAATAATACCTAGAATGGTGACAACTAAACTTTACATTTCTCGTACTAAGCTGTATAAAGGCTAAACATTCACAGAGAAGGCAAAAGTGAAGAGAATTCGACTGAAGAGGGGTGTGCTTCAAAGCGAGGGGGATTCAATTCGAATTGGGACAAACAAAACGCAGCAAACAGACTCGTTGTAGCTGGCTGATTTTGGCTCATACACAAAAAGTGCCGGACATGACGAGGTTACAATCATACAGTAGATGACGCGGAAGGCGAGAACAGAGAGGATTCGAGGGGTGAAAGCGCGGCACACATGCGAGATATATAGGGAGAACATGGAAGAAAACAAACATCGGGAGGAGACTGGAATGCAAGAGAGGAATTTCCTTTTTCGTGACGGCAGAAGTCGTTCAATGCATTCGCCAGTACTTGCTGCTTGCAAGTCAGACGCTTGTCGTGCAACCCGCTCATACGTACGTATCAATAGGAATCCACGGCGAGGGCATCTACACGGTGGATTCCTGCTTTGATTGCGGCGCCGAATTGCCGCCACTGCTGGCATTGCCTGCGCCGCTGCCCTGGGGACTGCCCTTGGGAGCGCCATTGCTGGTTCTCTTGTCCTCATCGCCATCATCGTCGTAGTTCTCGTCCACATCCATTTTGCGAGCGGCCGGTTCGTGAGAGGGGGGCTGCTCCGCACGAGTTGGTTCTTCTTTGACTTGCGGCTGAGCAGGTGATGGACCGGACTGAGGACCGTTCGCCGCGGAAGTCGCGCCATCAGCCATAGGAGGAAGACTCGAACCGGAGGTATGCTGTTGCATGTGTTGGATGGATGGGAGAGTGTGAGGATGATGGGCAGCCTCAGAGGGGTGATAGTTCTCGTTAGCGCGACGTTGCTCTTCCCGCCGCGCTTCCGAGGAGCTACGGCGCTGCAGTTCACCAGGAGAGGGCATCCGATTTGGCGGAGTCACACGACGGTTGATCTGCTCATCAAGGCGAGCGCGACTCTCCTCGTTGGCAATCTTCTTGACAGGGCCGGACTCGGACTCCCATTCTCTGCCCCGCTTCATAGCGGAGGCAGGACGATCCTCGCGCTCCCGTGCAGCAGCTTCAGCAGCAGTTATCGCAGACGCAGGTGGTGGTGCTCCGCTGGCAATGCCACCAGCGCTGCCACCTTGCACAGGCATACTCGGGCCATGGTGATACTGCTGATGAGGATACGTAGAGCCGGGAGAGGACGGTCTTTCGTCACGGATCGGTCTGATCTCTGTTGGAGGAGTGAATGGACGATGGTAAGGTGGCAGAGTTCCGGCGGGAGCTGGCGCACCATTAGGACCACCGGGAGCAGGGGCAGGGGGCAAAGGCCCTCTCGTCGCCGATGGGAACGCACCCGCACTGTTAGGAGCGCGATCATGCGGCTGGGCCGGAGGGTTGGCCAGCTGAGGCAAGGTGTGCGACGGAGGATAGGTGTTTGGACCAGCTAAACTGGCCTTGGGAGAGCGGGCCGCTTGCTGTCCACGAGCAGGCTCGGGGAATGCTCTTCCTTGCTCCTGACGGGGACTAGGCTGCTGGGCAGCGGCCGGGCCCCGAGGTCCATCTCGGGGATCGTACCCGTTGGCTGGTTGCGGCTGGGGCTGAGACTGCAGCTCATTGATGCCGCGATTCCAGTCGGCAATTTGCCTTGGCGGCGCTGGAGGCTGAACGGGTGGTCCTCCGGTTGGTGCTGGAGCGCCCCACTGGGGTGCTGGAGGTGCACCGACACCAGGCGCTTGGTACGCTTGAGGATGAACATCTTGAGGCTGAGGAGCGGGTGCATTGTTCGAATTTGAACCTGCGAGCTGGCTCTGAAGGAGTTGCAGGCGTGCCTTGATGTGGACATTAGTGGGGTCCAAATCAGCAGCACGTCCATACGCGTCAAGAGCATCGGCGATCTGGTTGTTGCAGGATTCGTACTAGCGAGGATGTCAGTCTGGGCGTTCAAAGTATTATTTGATATAGGAATATACGTACCAAAGTTCCCAGATCATACCAAACTTCGGAGATGTATGGATTCAAGCGGATGGCACGCGAGTATGCATCCAGCGCATCACGGTACTGATTGATCTGGTAGTAGAGCACACCAATGGAGCACCAGAACGTGGGATTGCGTCCATCACGGTACACAGCCTGCTGGTAGGCCTCATACGCCTTGGGATACTTGGCCTGCGACATGTAGCATCGACCAAGAAGGTACCAACTCTGTGCATCGCTGTTGTCTACAAGGAGGGAAACACCAACTGTTAGCGCTCTTGGGCATATCTGTCGCTTCAGTTCACAGCCACTCACCTGCGCTGACAGACTTCTCGAGATACTCGATCGCTTTCTCTTGGCTGGCGTAGCTGTTGCTCTGTTGATGATAGAGCCAACCCAGTTGTTGCAGAACTTTGGCGTGGTTGGGATCTCGGTCCAAGACGCGGCGGTAGGCTGCCTGCGCGGAGTCGAACTGCGTATATCATCGTTAGAACTGGCGAAATTTTACGATTTGTGATGGCTGACTTACGTCCTTCTGCTGCTCGTGCACATGGCCGATCTGGAACCAGATATCCTCCTCCGTAAGCGGTCTTGGAGGGTCGTTGACAATATATTTGAAGCACTTCAAGCATGATTAGCGCCGAGGTTCAGAAAGAGGGCTCGCGAGAAGAGACAGACATACCTCCAAGCTCTGGCTGAACTTTTGCTGCTGCTTGTAGATTATTCCCAACCGGAAATAAATCTCGTTGGCCTTCTCAAAATCTGGCGCCATGCGCATGACCTGAGAGAAAGCTTCTTCTGCATGATCGAGAGATCCGTAGCGGTCGTACAGAATGCCGATACCGTACCAGAGTTTCGGCTCCTATTGATGGACTACGTCAGCAAGCGAGTCATCTTTGCGACAGCGTGAGGCCACCGACCTTGGGATCGCGCAGGTGATAGAGTGCCTGCTGATAAGAGGTATAAGCCTCTTGCAGATTATCCATCATCAGGTGACAATGACCTGGGACATCAATTAGCACTGACAGTTGGTTCTTACTGCTGCCAACATCATAACGTACCTAAGCTTCCCCACGTTTCTCCGCTGGTAGGATCCAATTTCAAGATATTCTGCAGATACTCGATGGCCTTGGGAAATTGCTCCTTGGTCCGGAGAATGGACGAAATCGCATTCATAGCGGGGATAGACCATTGATTGTGTCGGAGCGCCTGCTCATATGCGTTCATGGCACCATCAAGATCGCCCATCAATTCGGTCAAACTGCCTGGAATATCGTTAAGCACTCGCTCCAAGGCAATGAAACTAATAAATCGCAACGCAAAACTACATACCGATCTGCAGCCAGACTTGCTCATTCAGCGCCGCAATCTTTTGGGCAGTCGTGAGAGGAGGGCCCTTCTGGCCCTGGGTCTGCAAAGGCAGATGGCCATTGACTTGGGGGTGCGGTGCAATGTGGCCGTGATGAGGAGTCACCCCTCCGGTGGGTGACGGTTGTGTATGAGCCATCGTCCTCCGATTACCGAAGCCGGCAGCGTGGGACTTGCGACTTCACTCTACCAACACAATCTTGCGACTGAACACGCAGACTTGGCGACAAGAGGGATGCAGTTGAAATAATCACTCTGCCTCTCGACTGAAGAGAATGTGCAAGTTGATTACTCTGAGAAGCGTCGACTTTCGCAGTGTTTTTCCTTGACACCGGCGAATCAACACAGGAAGTCCTCCCCAAACAGCCAGCAGTTGGGCGTTGTCCGAGAAATCAGCAAGTCCAAATCAACGTTACAATTGCGCGCTACTCGTCACTTATTAATGTACACGGTCGCGACTCGAGAGGGCGCCAACGGCTGCGAGTGAAGGCGCTCGGGGATGGAGCCGGCAGGCGACTGAAGCGGGCCAGTCGAAGAGGAAAACGAAGCTCAGAACAGCAAAACAGAAGAATAAGGACAAGAAGAATAACAGGGCAAATAGAAGAAGGGGTTTGGATGAGAAGAAGTCAACGTGGCGAGGGAACGAGAAAAAGGCCGTGAAGCAAACCAGCAAGGAATAACCAAGCCTTTGGGGGGGGAACAGGCCAAACAAGCAAGGAGAAGAGAGAGAAGGAGAAGAGAGAACGAGGTCGAGGGGCTGGTGGTAGAGGGTGAAATTTGCCAAGGGACGCTAGTGGTTGTGCAGCTCCGGTGTCTTCGCTCAGCGTCAGTCTGTCAGACCGCAGGAAGCACGGAAGAGCTGAGTGGGAAACGCCTGAGTGACGGGCCCTGGTCGGCTTCGTCCAGGAACGGCCTAGTCCGGGTGGAGACGATCTGGAGTCAGTCCGCGGTTATGTTATTTTATTTTATTTTATTTTTATGCGATTTTGCAGTTGGTTACAGTTTTGAGCTAATATTTTCCGGCCGGACCTGCCTCGATGGCTTGCCGCGTTGGGCGTCGAGGCGTAACTGGAAAATCGCACTGACCACCCACCCACAATGCTGTAAACTGCCTTTCGAAAATAATAAACGTGTCCTGTCAGCCAAGTGGGCAGCCAAAAAAATAAAGATTCATAATAATCCTGCAGTGTTCGAATTTCAAAAGGACATAACAGCAGAGCTGATAGGAAGACGGATCGGATGCAGTCCAGGAATGTGCAAACTCCAGTGGATTGTGGACCACTGCTAGATGGCCCCAGAAGAGGAGTCTCGCGTGTTTCTGGCAGGCGGGGCCAACGCGATATGGCAGCAACAGCGCAGAAAAAGGAAGATGTAGATAAGAGCGAGATACTACGTATAACTCGGGAAGGGCGCGTCCCTAGTGCACATAGACGATGTACATTGTACAGGACATACAGGAGTGGAACCTGGCTTGGGGAGGTGAGAACATGAGACCGACCGACCAGAAGCAGAGAAGCAGGCCAAGCCTGACTCTGACAAGATGCCCATCATGCCGCAATGTGCAAGCGCCATCGAGACCCACTTCCGGGCCCAGGGTTGCCCCATCATGGGGGAATCTGGCACGAACCCCCGGCTGTGACTCGCCGAGACGCTGCCAGTGGGCCATGGCCCATGGCGCCTATTTTTTCGCCCCGTGCCCCTACAGTGGCACTAGGTAAGCTCGCACCATCTCCATATGCATCTGACTAATTAACTTTCCAAGTGTTCCTAAGCTCCAGGTGGAGCATCTGGGGGGCTTCTTTCATGCAAGAGTACTCCGTATTTGTGGCCTACGGGGCAGTGACCCTACTATTGCACTGAACCATCGCCAAAGAAAAAAATGGATGGACCGTTATCACAGTATTATTATTGACATGGGGTCCTCGCAAAAAGGCTGGAATATCCAGCCCCATCCCACAGCCGCTTTCCTCGATGGCCCCGATACAGCTACCATATTTCAAAAGAGACGAGAGAGCAAAAGTAAGGGAAGAAGGAAGGAGGTACGTCAAGACTGCCTGAAGACTGCATGTTTCCGGCGGCATTTCACCGTGAGGCAAGTCTGTGCTGGCGATTGGAACACCCAAGATATCAGAACCCCCCTGTTGAGTTGGCCAGGCTGCAATAGAACGGGTATGTCTGACTTGGTACTAGTCTTGGCCTAGCCGCTAACCTTTTGGACCATCGATTCATCTTTTGCCCCTTCCGTCATAATTCCATATTCTACGGCTCTTCTTCCCTTCCCTTCCCTTCTGGCGGTACTGGCTGTACCCGTGTGTACAGCTTACCGACTGCCACAGCACCAGCCACATACTAAATCCAACTGGTTCTAGCTTGTTTTCCTGTATCGTAGTCCTGATCCTGGACGACTCATCGCAATGGTCTTTGTCATCTTGATACCTCACCCGGTGGGTCCTCCCATGCAATGGTAATGTGTCATGTGCCTCCACAAGAATAATAATAATAATTTTTATTATTATTATTATTTTCGCCTTTTTCCCTCCTTCCCCCAACACAAGCACTTCCCTCACACCTTCTCCCCGACCGCTTGTTTCCTCGGGTGTATTTGAGGAGACAGGTGCCTCAGGTGCCAATCTCTATATCCCACACTCAACGGAGAGCTTTGCAATCCAAATCACTGCTACATGAGACAAAGTAGACTTTAGTATCTTTTCCCCTTTGATTATCGTGGACTGGTCTGGAGCTCAAATCCAACAGGACGATGTCGTGATGATTCATACCCGCCAGCCAAGCTGTCATGAACCCCTTCAGAACCAGGGGTCTCTTAGCCGAGCCGCCGTTGCTTCTGCTTGTCCTCGTAGTCAATCTGTGGAACGTTTTGAATTGATAAAAAAAATAGTGTCACCATGTTATGACACCTGCGCCTTCGGGACCTTTGGATTCCTGGTTTCTCAGCCACAGATTCGCCTTCCCCTCCAGGATCTTGTATGACATTGAAAGACTACTGATCTGGGGCTGAACTGTAACCCCCGCGACCGCAAGGCAGATCTGATCCAGAATTGTCATCAGGTAGTTACATACTTGTAGTCGCAAGTTGGACAGTGTCTAGGTATCATCAAATTGCAGCTGCATGTCACAATTAGGCCAGTGCATGGATTGTCATGCATGCTGTACTGTCCAATCGACTGCTTGGAATTCTACGAAGGCAGACATGTCCCTTATCAAGACTCGTCGATTCCGCTGATGAAGTTCGGCATTCGGCCATGCGTCTTGTGTTCTCACATGGCTTGGGTACTGCAGTCCTTATGTCTCATTTTTATGTTATTGATCGCCTTGCAGAGGGATCGCGATGATCGACGCGCTTATTCATCATTGCATGTCCAAAGGGGCTCTCAGTCGGGATGTCTATCGTCTAGCATCCATCCAGAGTGACAAAGTCGGATCCAACTCATCGCAATTGAATAAAAGCCGCAACCGTCTGGTGATCGGCCATCTGATCGCGAAATTTCCCTCTTGACACTTCTCTTCTGTTGATTTCATTGCTCAAGCTTATGGAGAGAGGTCGGAAAGGAGCTTCATCTGAAGGCCAATACCCACGAAAGGAGACAAGACCTTGTTCCGGGCAGTTCGTGGTGGTATTCTACCGACATGTCTGGCATTGAAAGGGCGGCTGATGTATATGTAGTTCGCATCCCTTCTTCCAGGTCGCCCAAGGACTGTCAAGGAAAACAGTGTGTCCATCGCACTGATCAATCTCAGCGACCCATTCCATTGAGCGTCCTAAACGCATCTCCTCTCCCAGGATAATACTCTCTTGCAAGATATGGTCGGTGATATCTACAGTGCAAATGTATACAACCCCAGGTGTACAGAGTACTCTCCAATTCTCCATATATAGAAAACTTCGAAGCGATCGCGTCACCCCACCTTCACTTCGCCCATTATTCATCCATCCTCCCTTTGAAATAAGTAATGAATCCGGCTGCCAAGAACAGGCTAAACGCATCCCTGCGCGGTTAAGCATCCATGCAATGCAATATAATCCACCTATCATAGCTGCGGCCGCTTCACAGGGTTCTGTCGAATTGGATTCTGTAACCTGTTCCTCGATTAGGGCGCCCACATCATATGCAGCTTGCTTTTCCTGGGCGTCTGTGTCCACTTGGTCAGCGGCGCAGCACGCTGTCAGATCCATCCATCCTGGCGGTTTCATACGTTTCTTGTATGTGCTGCAAGTTGCCTGACTGGGGAAAAGCAAAACTTGTGCCTGCCAGCGCAGCTTTACCCCCCCCCCCATGCCTAGCTTGGCATTTTACTCCGTACGGATGGCGCTTTTTCAAACAAAATTTGAGCCAGGGATCGATAAATCCATGCGACCCCCAGTCGCATCACATCCTGAGCTATGGCCAATTGGCCACGTTTGTACATTGTACAACTTATGGTAGTACCCGATTACAGTACTGCAAAAAAAAAGATGCCGATCCCTGGCTACCGCTGGATATGGTAGTACCCAGTGTGGGAAAACTGTTCCAGCGTGCTCCTGCAACTCGTCATTCTGACATCTCTGATTATGAAGTTATTGCTAGCTAAAGGGTACTCCGTACTATTAATGATTCCCGTGCGTTTAGCTTCGTCATCAATACTGATCGCAGGCATGCCTCGTAATAATCCATAATCATAACAGATCCAGGATTCCGCTCCCTTCCCAATCATCGGAACGTGCATCTCCATGTCATGATTTTGCATCAGTTGCCTTTTCCCGTTCTCTCCAGTACAGTAGAGGGCTTGTCATGCTGAACATTCCACAAATCTAACAAGCAGGGGATTCAATGGAACTCAAATATGGACGTACAGTATAAGTGCTGTTTTCGGTATGGATCCAGCTCCGCACTCAGTATTCATTGATTACCTTTCACATTATTGCTAAATATTCTGCACAACCTCCTTGCAGTTTGGGACATCGGACTGCTTTTGCAGGTACAGCACAGCAGCACCATCGTCATTCCCCGCAAGGCTTGGCGGCTCGCTTATTTTCTACACGTTGATCAGCATCAGCCGGAAGGGTCATAGGATTTTTTTTCCCCTTTTTTTCTTCTCGGACTTATTTCGGTAATTGCTTTCGCATCGAGGATTGAAAAAAGAACCAGAAAGCTGGGAGCACTACGAATGACTTTTGCTGAAATAGAGGGCTCTGCGGTATCAATGACAGAGTAGGCATCACTGCAGGTTACTTTGTTGTAGGGATTCAGTTGATTTCTGCAGTAAGAAGAGAATGTACAGAGTACTGTGTCTTGCCGACTCGGAGATAGATATTATGGTCCGGGTTGTACAGTATAATCTGAAATAGACATCTATGTATTCTTATTTTGCGCTTTGGCTAATGACTGAGTGCTTCTTGCGAGAATTCTTTATTTGACTGAGCCACGACATTTCTGAAGACAGTTGGACGGGAGATTTAAGAAAGAGCACACATACATACAGAGCTTGGGATCGGGGCTACAATCTGAGAATCAATTCCGTTGCCTTGCAGGCCGTTGAGCACACTCGACATAGAGACTCCCCTTACCATGATATCCAAACTCAGACTCTGGTGAATTAATATCATGATCAGGAGTACTTCTTGCTTGAGATTTGCTGTCTCAGTTTAAGGCAGAAGCTTAGCAGAAGCCCAGGCATCCGATTTCTCATGGGGTTGTAGACAGTATATTGCATCTCTGTTGATCTTATCTGGACTAGTATTTATGTCTCTCCAATTGAAACTGTGGGATGATGATGATAATGAGAGATATCTCCAGCCTGACTCACACTTTGATGCGAATAGTTACCAATCAAGCTGTATTGACTGAGGAAGAAATCGCCTCAAGGAAGCATGATGAAAAAGAATCACAAACGTTAGACGGTTCTTCTATTCTCTTCAATCCGCAACGAGCATATAGCTGTACATGTGACGAGATGTTGTGTCTACTTTGACATTGGGCTTTTGGTCCCACTTAGAGCCTCGATTGATTGCAACGGGGGAAAGAAACATTCGATCTGGAAATCTAAGATCGGGTCTCCTCCAAGCGCCGTATCGATGTCAAAATCCCTGCTTTGAAAGAGATCTTTGAAATAGCCTCCTCCCGTTCTTTGTTCTGTTGGCACCATGCTGAGCATTTGGCTAGTAGCTGGCAGCTTTATGGAGCTGTCGGCTTTACGTAATGTTCGCAACCGATGACAACAATATTTTGGCTTCTTGTATGATGGATCTTGATGATGGTCATGGGTAGACGCAATTCTGTGCTGATGGAAAGACCACCAAAGCCAAAAGCAGGTGCAACGTCACGGCAGAGGGCTGTCAGCATCCAAGGAGTGCCGAGAGACCGCTGGGAGACCAAGCAAATAAGGCAGCAAAGGAGTAATCGTAACGGGCTTCGAGGATAGGCATCCTTGAAGGTTGAGGGATCACAACACCCGAATAGACCTATATGATTTCACTCGTTCAACACCGCTTCAAGTGGTATCCCCTTTCCCATTGCTAGCCTGCCTTGACTCATCCTGAACGTATGAGAAACACAAGTCAGCCAAGTACATTGGCCGAAAGGCGGTGATGCTCAGATTAGCAGCCCAAGCCAAGCATGATGGATATGTAGAAGTTTTCACTTGTGCCGACTGCTTGACCAGCCACGAAATGAGCTGTGAGTCTTGGACCTCTCGTTCAGGACATGGCGGTCCAATGCCGAGACCCCAAGACCGAGTGGAAACGAGGGACAAGACGACGAGAAAACAAATTCAGCAGCCAAGCCCGGCTGTCGATGGATCTGGAGGGGAAGACCAGAGGGACAACGCAGCCCGAAGCTGGGCAATGTTGTTCATGTGGTGAACTTGGATGTTGGGAGGTTCAAGCATCACTGCGACGAGAAAATCTCACCTCACGCTGAGCAGCACAAAACTTTTAAGAGGGTTGTGGTTTTTGAAGCGTTTCTGGGTTAGTGATCGCTGATCAATACAATATTGTGCAAAACACCGAGTCGCCATCAACTGGACAGAAGGGCCGTTTATGGCTTTTCAGGATTACAGCGAGGGTATTGCCGAGTGCAGGCCACCAATAAGCCCGAGGGATTGAGGGTTGCACACGGCTGGCGCAGAAACTGTTTCATGAGTTCAAATCGGAAGTTATTGCCACTTGCACGTACGCCAACCGCTCGGCAAAAAACTTGGCGACATCTCGGCGGGCAGAAATCGTGGTCATGTAGGACAATTCGCGGAGATTATTTGTCCATGGATGTTGTCTGTGCTTTACTCAAGCGATTACATATCAAGGAAAGCAGTCATCAAGCCAGCAGAGAGACAATTCGAGTGCCGTAGGAAGGAGATCGGAGATACTGGAGTATTATTGTAGATGTGACTGTCAATCTGCCGAAAATTCACTGCACAAACAGGTAATGTTTCATGGAACGCGTCATGAGCAATACCTGAGGAGTCTTGGCGATTCCGCCAAGCTGGCTGGATGTCACTCATCCAGCCTATTACATCAGGCGACGCTGCCCTGTGGGTTCCATGGCAGCTTGGCGGGCTGCGTATGGTATGGTCAGGGCGATATCATCAAAGTTGCTCTGCCTTTTCATCTCTTCTCTCCCGCAGCCTGGTGATGGCGAGAAAGGCATCAAAACGCGCAGGTTGACAGGCTGTAAGCACAACATACGGCCACAATGATTATCCGCAATGCTCAAAACCTCCTCCACGGACTTCCCGCAGTCGTGGGCCGCCGTCGTGGTTGTCCAGATGCAACATTTCCACAGCATTGCCCATGCCAAGGGCTCGGCAGCTGGGCGTCTTGGCGCCATGAAGAGGGCAGCATCCTCTGATTCCTCTGTTCTGCCCTCCCGCTGCTCTCGTCCTCGTTAGACTCCTCCTTCTCCTCCTTCTCCTCGGTTCCGCCGTGGTTGATTCGTCCATGGTCAGCCTTGGGTCATAGTTATAAGTCTCTGGCACTGCACTCCCCTCCCTCTGCTGAATCCTCCCCCACTTCCTCCAGCAGTCGCCCGGGTTCAGATGCTCAAACTATGTCGCTTGATTTCGAAGCCATGCAGTGAGCTGCTGCTGTGCGACCTTTGTGTAGCGGCCGCCATCTCTTGAACTCGTTCTGTCCTCCTCACCACGGGGTTGCGAGTGTGCCGCTTCTTGCCTCCTGCCCAAACTCGCGGCTATGCGTCAGCCTGAGATGCCCTATTCAGCTGCCTACTATCAGGACAATGGTCATCTCGCTACAGTATATCCTCACGATTCTATCCCCGTGACGCTTCCTGCGGCACCGCTTGCATCGCAGCAGAAGACGCCTTCCCCGAGTCAGTACGAAGACGGGAACCGCAATCGACCGCTGTCAGAGACCTCGTCCCGTCGAGAACCCAATTCCCATCTTTCCAATTCGTTAGCGACCCAATACCTCCAGGAGAAGGAGCCTGTGGTTGAACTTCCAAGACCGGCTTCGGAGCCAGCGATATATCCAGCGACGTTTGTGTCTTCGCGTCGTGTTGAAGGCGGATCGACATTGACCTTTGCTTCGACCAGCAGCGGCGCTGCGCAAAAAGAAGAGCGCATTCGTGGCAGTTGGACCGACCGCTCATCATATATGTCTGGCGAGAATCAGCTGCACGGCGTATCCCGAGTGCAGAAGCAGCCCATCTATGAGGAGGATTCTGCATCTGACGATTATCAGGATGCGCTCGCAATGATAGTGAGTTGGGGACTCTTCGTGAGCCGGACACGTTTCATTCTTTGCTGACATGACCACTTCCCGCAAAAGTTCCGCCTTTCATTGTTGGTTCCGATCTTCTCCCTCGTCGCCGCTCTATACACAATCTTCGGATTGCTTTTGGCAATCCTCATTGCGCCTTTCCGCCTCTGCGCATTCTCTTCATATCTTCGAGCTACATCGTTCAAAGCGCAGCTTTGCGACTTACTGGCACCGGCGCTCCATGGGCACGAACGTATAGTCTGTGTCCGGGATGCATCGCAGCGTCGATCATCGTCGATGCAGGGGATCCATAACGATCCCGAACGCTCTTCGAGTGTCGAGACGAGTGAGAGCTACTCAGTCGGCGGCATGATCCTTGTGCTGATTCTTTCGGCCTTTCTCTGCATCCCTCTATTGCTCGTGACATGGACTGCGGCCTTCTTTTGGATCTTTGCCAAGATCTTGGGAAACCCAGACGGCACGGAGCGGAGAGATGATGGCCGCGCCGCCGTCCTGGGTGTCAGTCAATGGTGGCAGAGATGGCTGAGCAAGGCCAGAAAACTACTGCAATAACCAATTGTTATAAACACATGAAATGGAAGGAAAAACAAGGAGATAACTTTCCAACCACAGGAGGTGTCTCGATGTTTCATCATTTGACTCGCAGTGAATTCTTTTGCGTCGCGTTATGGCATGATACCATTGCTTGGGATATGTGAGATGATTATCACGGTTTTGTTCTTTGTCTTCTTTCGATGGGTTTTCTTGTTTTCGCTCTGCTTGTTCTCGAAATGATCTCTGATACAGGCGTACGGTTTCTGGTTTCGCTCTTCCTTCTCATGCCTTCAATTCTCGTCCCTGATCGGAACAGTTGGTGGAACCATCTCGTTCTATGAGTCAAATGGGGAAATGTTTTGTACTTCTAACCCACCCTTGCGGAAAAAATGATACCCGGGCTTGGATCTTCTTGTTAATGATTTGATGGACTGTTTCTCTTCTGCCTCGAGGCTGCTCGATCATTGCTGGCTGCCAAACCAACATCTACGAGTCGGTGTCGTATTTGCTTTGGAAGGAAAGAAGAAAATATAGAAAGATCCAGATCACAAATTGGGTGGCCTTCTTGAGCTGCTCATCAGATTTGAAATTGGGGTTCAATTCACTCCAGGCCTAGGTATCTAACTGCATCTGTAATTCTACTGCCATTGGATGGCTGTTTTCCGTCAATCTGAAACATTCTATCCAGTCTGCACTCCGTGCGTGCTATTTGCTGCAGCAGCTGGAAGTGGAGGTCCTGAACTGGACCTATCTCCCTCTGCAATACCGACTTAGTAGTCTAGGGAGGCAAGACTTGCTGGAGGAGATCTTGTCCCCTCCACCAATACGGTCTATTGTATCTAGTTTCTCTTTCTAGAAGCTACACGAGCTAAGTGTTGGTACTGAACTATCACTTCTCCTCTGACAATCCTGGCTTTATAACTGTAAGCACAAGATAAATCAAGGTAGCAAGTAGTCCAGGTGGTGAAACTACTCAATCCATAAGGTGAGGAGGCTATGGTACTTGATGCTCTCCTGCTTCTGTAGCAGATTCATCCAGGCTGAACTATAGACTGTTTCTTGCATTGCTGTTTCAAATCTCAACAGATCGAGCTCTGGCGAATAACTTAATATTGCCAGCTTTAGGGGGGAGAACAGTTGATTCATATCTGCTTTATCTCTTTATCTAAGCCTCGATTATAGAGGCCGCTATAGACACATCTCTCCTAACCCAATGTCGAGATCATGGATAATAACCTGCATGTATCTCCTCTCTTATAGCTTACCAGGGTGGTACAGTTGCGCATAATATACTAGAATACACCATTGGGCAGTTGAGAGTGACGGGAGGCAATATCAACGACTCGGGAGCTCAATGCTCACAGAAATTAAGAGTAAAGACTAAACATTCAATGACATAGTCAGGTCAGTCATATACAACTGGAAGACAGCAAGCTCTCAGTGGCCTGCTCTCTGGAATTTGGAATAAAGTCATAGAGGAACAAGAGACGAGTCTATTTCTATCCTGAGAAGACGTATTTGCTTCCTCTCCTGTTTCCTCGCCTTTGGACTTACTGAAAAAGAGATGGACACAACAACTCCTAGCTCATCAATTGGCTTGTGGCAGCGTCAGATGCAGCTAAAGATACAACTAGCAACGAAAGACCGCACACGCGCGCAGGAAGCAGTATGGTGCATGTGTAGTGGTGTAGGATGTAGATTATACAGATTGTCTCGGAGAGGCCGGGCCGCAAAAATGACATTTCTGTATATTATACAGTAGTAGAGAAGAGAAGAGTATCAGCCGCTTAGAACCACCTCCCCTTGTGTTCCCCTCGTCTGGGGTTACTTTTACTGTTCGCTTTAATTCTGTACGCCAGCTCTTCCCCTCCCCCCTCCACGAGAAATCCCATCGAGAGGTCGAGTCTAGCGTCGTGTTCCCCATCTTTGACAGGACTGGAGGCTATGCTAGATAAGAGTGTTCAGCTATGGTGGCCATGATTGGCCATGCTGCGATCCGATCCTTGTCTTCAGCCCAGTCATGCAACAGTGTCAGCACTCAGACGGCATCTAAGTGATTCAATTCCTCAGCCCCATTAGATGGCTTCTCCACATGATGTAGTATATTGGAACAGCAACTGCTGATTTGGCATGTTCTTAGATCTCATTGGTTGCACAACACTATGCACAATACTACAATGGGAAATGATTAATCAAAGGAAGTAAACAGGCAGTTTAGGGTTAATTTGTAAGCGAAAATGCAACTTAGAAAAGTAGACATCTAAAGCTGATGATTGTCGCGGGCTACGACGCCCGTAGATTACTCGGCTTCGCCTTCGCCTCCGCTGATTGGTTCGATATGCTTGGTCACGTGACCATGATAGTTGATAGTCGCGTCTATCAGCGCGTAGGACCTCTTTCTTTCTCCTCCCAGCGAATCCTTTCTGTATGTATCTACTAGTTAGATAATAAAAGGCTTTGGCCCTCTACAATGATCAGCCCATGATCTTTGCAGTCTCTGCCAAACAGCAGTGTAGATCTATACAACTATAACTATTATAGTGCTCTGTTTGGAACTGCCTTCAATACTGTGAGAAAAATCCAGCTCTACCACCATTCCACCATTCCACCCTTCAAGAACCACAAGTACTAAAGTTGGCATTTATGCAGGATATATCAAGCACTGTCAGCACTAGTGAATGAGTTTCATACCTTCACAAATGCCAGCCAGTAGCTTCACAGGATTGCCTTCAAGGTATGCCACTATGTAACATGCCTTTCCATTAGGTTAATATAGGATAAAACGGTAAAGATTCTAGCAATAAGTTAGTAGATGTCTCTTCTATTTAAACTCTGCTCTGGCTGCCAGTTCTGTGTTTTTTTATCAGAATATCAGATCATCTCTATAACTCAAAATCATTGCAAAACCTTCTCTCAGCCTTGTTCAAAATGCTCTACCAATATCTTCTTCTCCTTTGCTTTGCCGCTCTCAGCCTGGCAGCACCTCAGGTCCCTCAGTGCAGCGGCGTGTGCATGTCTTGTGAGCAGCTTGGAGGATTTCCAACCCAGGCCTGCTATAACCCTGTGCTCGAGATTTGTGGGGACTGTGCAGTGGTTGGTGAGGAGGTAAGTCCAGATAGATTGTGAAATGCAGTACTTGTTATCCTTCAGAGATAGTAACATGGGATGTAGTGCACCTGTCCTTGCGAATAAGAGATGTGACATGTTATGATTGATGTGTCAAATTTGTCAATCCTCTCAGCAACGCCTTCAGTCCTATCTGTTGGAGCACGAATATACATTTATGGGACAGTGAACAGGAGGATTATGTCACGCACTAGGATCTAGCAAAGTTGTCTAAAGGTGTCTAGGTTGAACAGGCTGGATTGAACACACCAAGGGTTGATAGCACTAAGGTCAATCAAGGAAGTTGGCCTGGGACATTGAGGATATGTGTATTGCATTCCTGGAATAGAATCTGGGTTGCAACATAGACTTCGAAGATAACAGGGACGATGAGAAGGTGAAACTGCTACAGTACTTGGCACGGGTGCGGACTTTTTAAGTACGCTGCTCCACAGAGCAGCGAGATTGGACGACACTCCAGAATCTCGTCGAGACCAGTGCCAGTTTCAACGTTCTGGATGGAGAGAGCATCTAAACCCTTTCAAGTCCGCGGTGAGAGACAATCGTACTGAAGCTGGTCCGATCGTCTCATTGAAGATATCGAATAGTCTGGACTTGCCTGGATATTATTATCCTCGGAGATTAATCATGTCATTCTTACCTGTTATTTTGCTTGCTTAATCTGAACTATGAGCCGTTGATTGGCTGTCTCGTTCTCTTCTTCAGGCATGAAGGTTGGATAGGATAGATAGATAGATAGATCAAACAATCTTCCAGTGAGAGTTATAGGTTGCTAAATTCCAGAATCGAAGGGAAAGAAAACAGCCCCTTCTCTATCTTATTTAGAAGCTTGTAGTAATTAGAAGTTTTCCAGTTCCATAAGACTTAATTGACTTATTCTGATGTCACTATTGTAGGGGAGTAACGGTAATGAAATCCCCCATATTGTTACTTGCAAACTATGACAAGGCAAGCTCCGGTGGTGATAGACACCTAAGGCACTGAAAGAAGGGACAATAATGATCAAAATATATACTCCAGTCATGCTGGATCCATGCACTCTGAAACGACAATAAAGAATTAACTCAAACATCAATTTTTGGATGAGCCCTGGGATATTGGATAACATGGACAAAAAAGTGAAGGAAAGTAAAAATGATGGATACCGTTCATGCAAGGGTAACAGAAATGATATAAACGATGAAAATCGATCCAGCATGCATGGATGGATATATTTGCTAAGGTCCCCTTTCCTCACCTTCTCTTCCCGCCCCTGAAATTGCCCTTTCCATTCTGCTTCCCACTCCTTCGCTTCTCGATTCGGCCGCTTCCACTGGGACCATGGACCTTGGGCATACCCAGTCCGCGGCGGCCGTTGGAGTTGGCTCCCTTCGACGAGGTGGTGGGGGGAGCTCGTTTGCCATCATCATCATCATCGTCGTCGTCGTCGTCGATGTCCATTCCATCGTCGTTCTTCTTCCCCTTCTGCGACATCTTCAGTCTGCACTTTTGGCCGCGGCGGACGGCATCTGGGCCGCTGACAGCCGCGAGGTAGGCGTTGATGCTGCTCTCGCCGCCCTGGTTGGCGTCGCCGTCGAGGCCACCGCTCATTTCCACATCTTTGGCAGCATCATCATCACCGATCACCAGTCTGCCGTCCGGACCGAACTTGGCGGGTCGTTGCTTCTTCTTGGCTCCCGGTCCGGCATTCAGGAAGCGGACGCTTGGCTTCGTGGTCGAGATGTTGGCAAGGGCATCCGGAGCGAGAAGATCCAGGGGATTATCTTCCGGAGAGAGCTCACGGATGTACTGCTCTCCGCGATTATTACCGCCCTTGCCGCCCTTGGAGGATTTAATTCGGGTGCTGCCATGTTCGTCGATGTCAATCTCGCTTGCGTCGTCGAGATCGGAATCGTCGCTGAAGTCGGAGCCGTACACGGCCCTGTCGAAGGCGTTGCTGTAGGACTTGCCGCCGCCATTGTCGGCCTCTTCGTCATCCTCCTCGCCGCCTTCCTCGCCTTCCTTCTTCTTTCTCTTCCGTCTCTCCCGCTGTTTCCTGATGTTGACCACGAGCTTCCTGTCTGCTTCGCCGACGAGCTGCTCGATGAGCGGAGCGCCGAATCTGCGGATCAGCCGGTCCAAAATGCCCTTGACTTTGCTTCTCAGGCGACCCTTGTGCTCCTTGTTCCACACCATGAGATTGGGGACCAATGCACTGAGGCGCGGGCGAAGGAGATCCT
This sequence comes from Evansstolkia leycettana, assembly GCA_000787455.1. NCBI lineage: Eukaryota > Fungi > Ascomycota > Eurotiomycetes > Eurotiales > Aspergillaceae > Evansstolkia > Evansstolkia leycettana. The sequence continues at coordinate 11,082 of JSYV01000249.1, read as the reverse complement.
CCGGTAGCACCACCACCGCAACCTTGATAAAACCGAGGACAGATCTGACGATTTCGCGATTGTTGCTCGTCAAGAACAACTCGACGGTTTGCACAAGATCCGAAAGAATGTTAGGTTGTAGTTGTGCGTGGAAGTCGAAGAAAAGGCGCGAGAGCGCTGTGACGGACGCGGCAACCATGTGTGGCGAGCTACCCGCGAGACCGGCAGACACCATGGTAAAGAACTCCTCTATGGTTGCTGGCGCATCTGGCGAGTCATCTGGCATGTGTGGCACCAATGAATTCCGGATCTTGGTGCCGGGCGGGTTTCGTTCTGGGTCGGTAGTCCTCTTTGCGAGATGGATCAGCAAGTCGAAGGAAGCCGTCCTGGCCTTTTCATTGCTTTCCTTGCAGCCAAGTACAACCTCCGAGAGAATGGAAGGGATGAAGTGCAGGTCAGAAGTTGGCAGGTATGTGATAAGCTCGTGAATGGACAAAAGGCGATCCCGACGAGCAGATGAGGGTGTCTTATCCGCGGTAGCAAGCATCAGAGACTGAAGTTCTGCACTTCGTTCCTGCAGTGCGGAGCTTCCAACCTCAGTTGAAGCTAGACGCGGTATCAACTTGTAGGCCTTCTTCATCAACTGCTGATCGGACGAGTCGCCGTTCAAGATGACAGCGGCAAGTGAAAAAAGGCTTGCAAAGCTGGAGCGCGGCAAGTAGATAGACATAGCGATAACAAGATCCATCAGAGTGTGCGAAGTCGGTGGCATCTTATCGCCAGTGTTGTTCTGCTGATTACCCTGCTTGGCTGCCTCCTTCTCGGAAGCCAGGGTCGATTCAAGCATCGAAGTGACGCGAGTAAACGTGTCATTGAGCTCCTGTGCTGGGTTAGCAATGCATAAGAATCGCCAAAGAAAAAGGATGAGAAGAAATTGACAAACCTTCTCAGGGGTGATGCTCAGATAGGCATTGATACATTGAAGGATGTAACCCCTGTAATGAGGGAGCGTCTGACTGTACACGTTGAACAAAACAGCTAGCAGATTGCTGGCGAAAGTAGCTAGATGGGCGATGTTCTTCTTTGCGTCGGCCTTTGTGATCCGTCTTTGGACGATCAAGTCATCCTCGTCAGTCTCCAAGGAAAGAATGGCCTGATTAGATTCTACCAAGTTCTGCAGTCCTCTGCAAATGTCCACACGCAACTCTGTTTGCTTGTACAGAACATTGGAGAGAAGCTCTGCGAAGCTTTGGTCAAAGGCCTCCACCAAATCCAGTGGCAGCTCACAATAGCCTGGAAGGATAGCCCAGGTCTGTTGGACCAGAGTCTCGAAGATCTTCATCTCCACAGTCTTCTCCGCGGACCCGTAATCCATGACCTTCTGATAGAGTGCCTCGCTGAGCGGAACAAACTCGGACCGAAAATGGCCGAGGTTGGTGTTGGAAACATGGTCTCGAAGAATGGGCAGAAGCCAGACACGACCTGGTTGTCCAGGCTTCTGTTGGGCGATGTTCAAGGGCAAGATCTCTAGCACGGCAGCGGGACCCATGGCTCCAATTGCGCTTCCGAGCACTTTATCCGCTTCCTTCTTGCCGTGGAACGACTCATTGCTCCGAAGCTCTCCAATGGTCTTGACGATGTCGATTAGGAACGGGCTGGATCGCCACTTGAAGCTTTCAAACATTGCGGAGCACACATTGAACACTTCCGCCCAGGCCGCCTGATATTTCACGGACAGCAAATCGGTTGCGGCTCGCGCCAGCTTTTCGAGGGTCTTCTCGTCATATACCGATGGTTCGAGGATCACGTTGTCGGGAATACAATTGGCCAGGAACGAGATCAGACACTCCGATGCAGAGACCCGGATGTTGCTGGAGGGTGATGCCAGGAAACTGGATACTAAATTGAATAGCTCCGGAAGTTTTTCGAAGGTATCTTCAGGGCTGATCTGGGCAGCGACATCATAGCCCCTCGACAGAACTGCGATCCACGGCGGGAGAAGCTGGGAGTCGTTCTGCGCAGGCTTGAGCTGTGTAATAGCCTCCAGAAGACGAGGCAGCTTTGAGGACGAGAACTCGTCCGCCATGTTCTCGAAGATCACCTCAAAGACTTCGAAAGCCCCCATCGTGATGTATTCGTTGCTGGACCGCGATGCGTTCATGAGCAACTCGCACAGCGGCTCAATCTTCTTACTCGGCCAGCCTCCCGACGCGGTCGCAACCGTCTTGACCAGCTGCAAAGAGTGGATGACCAACGGCTCATGATTCTCTCTACTGTGCTGATCATGACGGCCCTTCCTTTGTTTGGCTGCCGCGGCAATGCTATCACTCAGCGTCCGAAGCGCGGTCTCAGCACACATATCGGCCGCGGGATGGTCGAGCGACGGGCTCGGCGGCGGTGTCTTGAGGACCTTGACCAATGCATCCTGAGCCCTCTTGCGCACCTTCGGACGGTGATCCACGGCCAAACTCAGCAATCCAGCCGTTGCCCTCCGCGGGCCAACCTGAGTGTGTGGGAGGTTCCATGCCGCAGCATCCTGGGCGATAAGAAGCGATTCCAAACATCCGATAGATGGCCGGAGGAGCGGAGCTTCGACCTCCGGTAGTGAAAGGGCAGGAGCAAGACTGGTCAGGATCTGAGAGAATTTCGAGCGAAGAATGGGTGCGGGGACATAGGCGGCGGTTATATCGAGAAGGTAGACAACGGAGGTGGCTAGATCTTTATTGACAATGCCTTGAGTTGCCGAGAGCGATTGCGACAAGAGGGCGAGAAGAGCTGCGAAATACGCCGTGGGAGAAAAATCTGCCTTCTGGTCGCGTAGAGTATCCTCGACTGCGGAGAGCACCACGGCGGTCTATATATAGCGAGATCAGTGATTTTGGAAACAGTCAGCATGTAGATAAACCGGGGGGGGGCTTACATGGTGCTGGTTCTGCAACTTTGGAGATTTGATTTTCTCCAGCTTCTCGGCCAGGGTCGCCATGATGAGGGCTCGACCTGCAGGCGGTTGAGAAGTCAAAGTCGCTTGTTTCGCAAAGGTGGAGGGGAGCTAAGATGGACTTTTTTTTTTCGGGGGCGGTGATGGCGGACAAAACAATTTTTTGATGGGCAAAAGGTACGGCTTGGCAGGCCCTATCGATAGCAGCGTCCGACTATAATATAACTACAGTATCAAGCAGTTGGAAGACGCTTTAGACAAGTCTCATTGAACGAAATGCGGATATCCTTGAAAGCAAAGAAGAAAAAGCAACGATCTCATGCTTCATCCTATATTTATGTAAAGCTGGTACATACAGCACCAGCTCAGCCGATCTATTCATTTTCGGGCTCTTAGTACAGTGAAAATCTTCGAAAAGAGCGCTCTAGATGCGCCACCTAATCATGAACAATCGCCAGGCGCTGTCTCCTTAGTCGATGTGCGTTATGAACGTTGAAAAGCCAGGTGCCCTCTATGACGCCCCAGCCATCTCGATGATCTCGATCCGGTCACCTCATCCTTATCAATCGGATGGGAAAGAAAGTCTTGGAGAGCATGGAGTTATCGCAGTGGCTAAGAAACGCTCTTCGTCTTCCACCCGAGTTTGGACAAGCTCCAAGCGACACACTTCGCTCTTGCGACGGCTCAGAATCCGTTAGCTTCTATCGATCAGGCGACGAGAGATGTCTTCGAAGCCCCTTGAGTTGCAGCTCAGAATATAGCCGCTATAACCCAGTTCTTCCAGGAATTGTTGGGTATGTAAATCCGCAATTAGAAAAGAATCTCCCCGCTGTGCTCAGCCTCGAAACCGAGACCCTGCAGCTTGCTGTGGTGCTTCTTATCCGTGCGCTTTCGTTCGCTATCTTCCTTCTTCTTCAACTCAAAGACTTCTTGAAACGAAGCTTTCTGGAGGTTCGGAGGGATATCGTCTTCCTTGTCGAGATCCTATAGTGCAGCGGAAATGGTTATTCAGGTTTGACCCACTAGCAGGCGAGGAAACATTGGGCGGCGCGCAAGGGATAGTACTATTTCTCCAAGCAGTAATACATTCTCTCCGCGAACGAGGAAGATACCGCGCGGAATATCAGCATAAAGATTGCCAGCGTAAAGTCTTTCGATGGTGTCCTGTAAAACGAGGTTTGCTGTGAGGGGTTTCGAAAAGGGCGTCAGACATTTGACCATTCGTAAAAAACCCCGGGGATAGGTTACGCTGCTCGGAGAGTGCTTGCCATACCGAACTGATCCCAACTTCTCAAAACGCCGATCAATTTCCGTCCGTCACGTAGTACCAAGACGAGCTTTTCTAACAGAAGGAGACAGTATGCGTTAGCATTCGGATCTGGACAAGGAGTTCGCTCGGCTATCGAATCTCCCAGCGGAATTTTCTCCAGTCGAAGATGGTTTGAACCGAGAGAGAGACAGCAGAAGTAAACACAACGGGATTTCAAAGGATTCAGTGTTTCTAGACTTACTGTCTGTTAAATCCAGCAATTGCGCAGCTGTCGTGAACATCTGAGGAGGTAATTGCGGGGGTCCTTGGGCCATCATAGGTGTGGGCGCCGGTCCCAGCACATTCTGCGAGGGCTGGTTCTGTTGTGCGCCGCCATGCGTAGGAGCCACCAGGGGATTGTCATTTATCGAAAGTCTTTCCATTTCTTTCTGGGAGGTTGAGCGAGGTAGGCAGGGACTGGAGGAGGGCGGGGCGGTGCTGGACGTGGAGGTGGTGGTGATTCGGGAGTCTACAACGGATCAGCTTTTCAGGTGTGCGATGATGACAATGATGCTATCATTCTGGACTGCCCAACAGCAGGCACAGATTCAGCAAGCACAAGATGGGGAGATCGTGGGGGCTATCAGAGAGCGACGACGAGTCTAGTCTCGAATACTATTTTTGAACAGAGATGATCGGCCTCTTTCGGTAGGCGGTGAGAGTGACTTTTGTGGTGTATCATCGCTGCCTTCAACTTACTATTCAGTTAGCAAGTAGATTGAACCTTGCCATGTCAATGCCGCCAATTATTATGATTTTCCCATGAAGCGGCCATTTATGTCTATATCTCCTCAGAAGTTAGCATTTACATTTGATCCCTCGAGAAACCATGCGCCTGTTTATCTAGGCCTAGCCCTGTAATCTTCACCCTCTGTAGGAAGCCCCTTTGCTGCCACTTCATACATCTGGCCTTGAGACAAATACTAGACTCTTATTGGCAGATTTCGAAGCGAAGACTATCTGAGATGTCCATAATAATCCTGAAAGTTCTAGGGTCCAGAATACTTGCACTGCATTCGGTTTCATGACTTTCCTTCATCTTGTTGGGCAATATCCAGAGGCGGGTGAGGCGCGTACAGGGCGCGTGGGCAACTTTCACCCGCCAGCATCAAATAGACAACCTCCAAGAGAAGGCAAGACTTAAGTCTGTGCGAGGGCGCAGCACTGTGGGGTTTTACTGTTTGAGGGTGAATTTCCCCAAAATCTAGGGACCCTTGTAGGCAGTAAGGGCAGTCATGCTCGCTTGTTGGCCCTCAGAGAAAAATATATAGCGTCGACGGTCTTGACTCTCTGTAGAAGCTTCATCATCTGGTAGAAAGCTTTCACATATGATCTACGCCTCTCACAAGATGTTACGGACATCCTCGTCTTCAGTTTCTGATACTGGACTATGAAACATGTACCCATTCGACCGTGTATCATTATCTCGACTGATCGGCAACATCATACAAAAATCACACAGAGGACGCAGCTCAAATAAATACTGCGAAGTGGATTCCCGGTATGGAATGAGAACCATTTGGAGACATGTCATGTCATGGCGATAGGTCATGTAGGGATCACGCTCAGCCACAATTCAGGCGACCACTTGGCAATACGCATACATAAAGCAATTCGCCAAAAGAGGGAAGCAAAGTGATCATTCAAAAACATGGTATATAAAGCAGAAAGAACCTATCGAACATACTCACACAATCTGGGTATAAGTGAGACCGGTTCGATCCATCAATGACCCAGCCGAACGATTCCTGAGTTATACAAACGAATCACTGTTGCCTGCAGTGAAAGGATAAAATTCCCGATCCAGAAGATGCGCTAAGTAACTGGCTGGCAGAATCCTCATATAACGCTGATTCCTCGCCGTTGCCCTCGCATCCTCTCTTCCCGACGACGGCTATACGGGGCGCAATACGGTTCATCTGACGAGCCGATACTTGCTCTGACCGAATCCTGAGACTGGTGATATGCAGGACTGGATGGCGGAGGTGGCAGCTGTATCGCCTTGAATTGGTCGTCACTGATAATCTTCAGCCGGTACAGGTACTGCATTAGCTCGAAATCTGGACGACTCCCGGCAAGGGTATGACCTTGCTGGTAGTGCGTCACGGCGACATGATCAAGCATGAGGTCCCAGGCACTACTTCGCGGCGAGTCGACGAACCTCTCGTCCGGACACAGTGGACACCGGGCGGTATCTGGCGGTGCATGGGTTCTGAAATGGCTGAGAACGTGAGTCTTCCACTGTTCCGTGTTGTCGAAGCGCTCGTGGCAGCTGAGGATATGGAAGAGGCAGAGATAGTTATGGCCGAACTGGGAGGTCGGGGGTACTACAAGCATTCCTGTTCCGTCGTCTTCTAAGACATGGTTGGTGGTGAGTCCCACGGCCATTCCTGTATCCAGGGTGGTCGTCGACAACGTGGGCGAAGATGGCAAGCCGCTGGACAGGGACGGAACCGCATTGATAGAGATCATTCTTTCAGTGACGACTTCGGTCTGCCTAGCTGCGGGCCCGGGGTTCTCTTGCTGATGATGTACGCTGACTGAAGTTAGATCGGGATGCTGGAAACCTCCGCCGTCGACCGTACATGGACTGCCTGGAAGCGAACACCTGGCTGCGATACGACCCGAGAAACCGAGAGAGCGATCCTGTTGCCACATACTTAGTCTGGAAGCCGAAAGAGATGGTGACGCAGAAGCCACTATGGCAACGTGAGCACTGCCCGATTCAATATAATGCCTCATTTAGGGTTCAGAACGAACGAGAGCAACATACTTCCGAAAGGAGAAGAAAGTTCGGAGAATCTTCCCCAAAGGAAAAAGACAAGCAAATTCAATGGTGTATCAACTACCTTTCTGTGGGCCAAAGAGGAACAGTATCAAAGAGATCCCCACGGTCTAGTGGTCCCTCTTGTGGACGCTCGCCGCATGCCCATTTATTATGGTGACATGGCCACTCTCACTCAATCTCTCTTTGAATTCTTCTTCAGCTTGGATGTTCTGCCGGCGGACCCCTAGAGGGCTGGGAAGCAAACGAGTTGAGCCTCAAAGGAACTTCAGGGACTTGATCAAGTTGGAGGGTGGACGCAACGCGCAATTGAATCTGAAGTTGGCTGCCGTTGAGAGGATTAAGGTGTTAGTGTGAAGCCCACCTACTGGGGCCACGTTGGACAAGCGGGGATCTTGTCGCAGCGAGATCCCAGAAGAGCCAAGCACTAGCGCACCAGCCCGAGGACTCGCGATGAGTCGATGCTGTCCCGTCTCAATGATCGCTATGTACGATCGCGATTTCGCATCCACTTTCGAGGTGGGGCAACGCCAGTACAGTAGCGGCATGGAAGAATGAGTCTGTCGTGCATGATGCACGGTCTCGGGTCTCCCGGCACCATATCGCAAATCTGAGTTTTGATTCATCGATCCGATTTCTTCCTGGTATGCACTGATGAATCATGTAGAGTTCGAAGGATCAGGATTTCGTTTCGTCCGTATGGTGGGTGCCAAACCCGGCTGGGGGGTCTTCGACTTGTCTGGCGCGAGAGGCCGTGATAACCGCCACCGTGGAACAGTCCTCCTCAAGAGGTCCAATTTCACGGACAAACTGGACGATGGAGACTCATCATTCATTTTTGGCTGGCGCTTTCTAGGAAAAAAAAATCCCCTTCTGCCGGGAATAAACGCAGCAAACCAGTGACGAGCGGAAGCTTCAAGCAGAGACTGCACTTGAACGGGAACGCTTCGCTGTAACTATCTTGCTACCAATTCGAATGGCTGCTATATTTTTACAAGGAATACACGCGAGCTGAGCTATAGCAAAAAGAAAACGTCAAGTCATGAGTTTGGATTCTCTCGAGGTCGGCCTTCTACCCAAGTCTCCTGCGGCCGTTCTTCTACCCAAGTTGAAAACTCTGTCATTGTAAGAATCTTTCCATCAGGCACATCTATATTATCTTCCTTTGAACCGGCCGCATGTTTCCCCACATCAGCCTCCGACGCTCCGTAGAAACTAGGATCGCCAGGAACACTCGATGGTGCGCCGGCCGCCGGGTCGTTGAGTGAGGCGAGTCGAAGACTGTTTCCAAGTGCCCCGATCCGCCTGTCTCCATGAATGACATCGACCAGTCTGCCTAGCACGGCAAACTCGAGTTTCAGTTTGACGCTGTAGATGGCGCCCTTGAGAGTGATCTGCACGGCGTAGTAGCTCGCGTACTCGAGGCCCAGGAGGGCAAGATCCATCACGAACATGGCGACGTTGATGCTCACGAGCTGATACATGATCTTGCGCGCGTCGCGACTGTCCGATCCGAGACGCAGCAGCTTCATTGCTTCGGACACGTACAGCGCGGATATCGTGACTTCCTGGATCGTGAATCCCGTCATCTGGATCTTCTCCATGATATTGTAACCCTTGACGAAGAGGGTGTTTTTGTTGTTCACATTTGATCCATACGTGAGGACCGTGGTCGGGATGTGGAGAAGGAAGAAGTTCGCAATGATCATGTGCAGCACTCGTCGAAGGATCCGTTCGTCTCTGAGGACAAGATGAAGTCGCGAGTACAGCACGAACGATTGGCCCGTCACCATGGTCCACCACCCGATCGTCAGGACAGTCACGGAAAATGTCGAATTCGCCCGTGTGAAGAACTTGAGCAGAAAGCCAAGCGAATACAGGAACACCCCTAAGCATCCGGAAAGGAGTAGACTCCAGAAATAGAGTCCTCGCCAGCGTCGGAAGGTTGATAGAACAAGCACCACAAGCTCGATCACGTTGTACCACGAGATGGCTATTTAAGAAACCCAGTTTAGTGTCATCGAAATCCGGCATTGCTTTTGCGCCTTTGAATTACTAACCGATGAATGTGATGAGTGCGATCTTCATCGCCTCTCCATCATTAGCGATCTCGCCGGATATCCCATCTATAGGATCTTGCGTCGACGACATGATTCCACTTCCATCTGAAACTGAGACCAAAGCAAGATAGAGTGATCGTCAACAGGAGCCATCAAGCTGGGTCGAATTTGCAGTCTTGCAGAATCCGAAACCACAAGGCTCTCCCTGCTGCGTGTGATGTATTTGGGTAGCAATATTCGTTCTGTTCTTGATGTAGAGCAATGTCGCGTGAGTTCCTGACTAGTCAGTCATGCCGGGGCTCTCTACCCCAGATTCTGGAACAAGCTCTCTATTAAGACTCAATAAGTGATTCCATTGTTCCAAGAAGGGGATCGAGTGAGGATCAACACCATTGGGACATAAAGACAATGCAGATCGAGGAACCAGAGAGGCGGCAATGAAAGGGCAAGCAGGCGACACGCAAACCCAGTGTTGAAGTAGTACAACAGCCCTCTGACAGCGAACCAACAATTGACTCTATACGATATCCTGATGCCCCTAACCCCAGCCTATGATCGCGCAAGCCCCGAGATTCCGAGGTAATGCTAGCGACACTTGCGTGAGGGGCCATCAAATGGTCGAGCATAAAGTTTTGGGACATGGGGCGAAATACTTCCTGGGCGGGAGCGCTCGAAGAGAAAGCAGGTGTCAAGGACAGGGCCAAGTTGCTAAGAAAAGTAGAGTAGTGAATCCCTTTTCGTGTCACAAGCGTAACCCCAACTTGCAGTCTCACTGCCTAATATACAACACGCCTGGCCCTTGTGTAGCACATGACAGCAAAGAATTCCATCCTACAGCGCTTGGTCGTAAATACTTGCTCGAAAGCAACAGAAGAGAGACGCAAGAGACTTCTTTCCAGTACATCCGCTTACTTGTGACCTTGCAGAATTTGAGATGACCAATTATTAATAGCTTCGGATAGAATTCAGTTGGTCGAACTGGTCTCAGCGCCACAAAATATAACGAAGATGTCAGACTCGGTGCAGTTCAAACTTCAATCTTTCGACTCCAGACGAGAGTCTTAGACTTTGAGTTCCGCCTGTTATTGCAGTATTCAGTGAAGGCACAGACAGACCTTGTCTGTTCGACACTCAAGAATGTGTAAGGGCTGCAAGAAGCGCAGTGTACAACATCTTCAAAAGGGGTAATAGTAAGTGAGTCGAATTGCCTTGTGGAAGATAATTAGTGCCTGGGGAGGACCTGCTGGAGTAAAAAGAAAGGACCTAACTGGCGGCTGGTGCCGAAGACGTTATTGATTCCTGAAGCAGCTCTGAGCCTAGCTGCATCCATGCCCCTCGTTTATTATTGGGCTGTTCTGGACTAGTAGACTCAGTATACGGAGTACGGAGTAAAGGCCATGGAAGGTTGTGGCCTTTGACGCTTTTTTTGTGGCATTATTTCCACCTTATCGTAGCACCTAGGAAAACTCTAGACCAGGCTAGTGCAAAACTGTTTAAAGCAGTATGCTCTTGTATCAACGATCGCTTCTATTATGGACTTTACCTAGTTAAATAGTTATATAAAGATGTCTATGAGATGCAGGAAAGTGAATTCAAGCGTACATTTCTATCTTTACTACTCTGAAAACTATGATTGCATGTATAGAATGTCATAAGACAGGTAACCCATTTCTATATGCACCAGTGGTCCAGTGCAAATCCTGAAAACTGTGGTCGCGCATATAGATGCTGTTCAGGCAAGGCATTAGTTTCTATATATGCCTGTATTTGATGTGCAATGACATACTTTCTAGAAAAATGTAGCTGTGCATGGAGAAACTCTTTAAACAGGCAGTTGTTTTCCTCATGTGCCAGGGTAACTTCTAAAAGTGTGGCCATGCATATGGACCATCATTAGAGTTTGTCCTTCCCCGCGAAATTCAAGACTCTAGGATCCTTGTGGGCGAGAATGCCACTGTTATGAACCTCCTTGTACGACGCTAGCGCAAGAGCGGTCAGGAGGGGCAGAGCA